>BQKZ01007120.1:17247-27254 GCA_036244855.1 Temnopleurus reevesii | reverse complement strand
TCAGGAAGAATGAGCTCTCCATTTCTCAAAAAGTTCAGAACATGGCGGAATATCTCCCCATCGCGGTCAATCATAAAGTTTCCCTGTTCGTCTTTCGCGGATGGGATCTTTTCATTCAAGATCGCTGAAAAGAAAGTGTCAGCGTACCTTGTCAAAGTGGCGCGCGATGTACGGTATAATCTTCCGCCAACATTCAAACCGACATAACTATCATATAGTGCACCAGAAGCCATTTTTGCTATACACGTATTAAGACTTGCTCTAGGTTTTGCTGTTTTGACTGACGAATACCATTGCCAGCAGGTGAATAACTGTCAACGCTCAATGTAGGCATAAAGGGCAAGAAGTGGATCTATAGAATAATCTCTTCCTATTGTTAGCTCGACCATGTCAATTCAACAAGGAGACTTATTACGCAAGATTTACAGAATGAGAAAGATCTCTGCCGAGAAATCGATGCTTGTCTGGCTTGACTGCGTACTATACGTCCAAGGAGGGCTCAAGAGATGCCAACCGTTCCAGAATATACATCATGAGGTCAAAATCAAATGTGAATAACGCAAGAGCTGAACAAAAGTGAGACAAACTACGGCAACAATAAACATACTCTTAGACCTGTAGACACTCGACGTGTGATGAAAATCTCAGAATTAATACGAAAATTCACATCATGCACATTCCGAAACGGTTGGCATATCTCTTTTCCATCTGTCATTTCCAGGGGCCAGCAAAATGGGGCTGCGCTTCATGAAACCATCGAATACTTTAACTAAGTTCTGGGTTTCGTCATTTTTGAAGGAACTATCCTCTTATCAAATGCATTTTCCATAAAAATAGGTGAACAAAACTCATGGCAGTTATGTTTTTCTTTTCTGAGCCAACATGATATAGGAAATTTCATTAGCCTATATATCTTTTGGGGTTTTTCAACAATCACGACAATGCATAAGTTTGATGTAAGGAATTTTAAACGTTCTGTGTGACCTATAGATTTAAACTTTGGCACATTTATTGGGAAAAAAAAGATGTATCCTACAACCTAATATCAAAGTCATTTTTTTAGACAGAAGGTAAGGTTAACGTGGCAATTTGAAAAACTAGCTTCTAAAAAATCTTCTCATTATAGATCAATTCGGTTTGGGTGTCGATATTCATGCAAATTTCTAAGGGGGGGGGGGGGGCTTCTGGTATGCCTGTCTATAGAATTTCTTTGCACTGACATAGCAATGCATCTGCAGCTAGGGCTCAGATCGCAACCCATAGAAAATAGCCGCTTGCAGTTACAGTGACCAGAAACCGAATTAGTGTAAATTATGTTACAAGTACATAAGAAACAAACACACTTATCTCAGATTAAATGACTAGATTAGTAATTATATTTTGTTCTAATTCCTCAATGTTATATGAAAAATGTCTTCTAAGATATTGTGTTATTTTACGTAAATACAGTTTATTTATAGTTTTCCCGTTCTTGTTACATGCAATTATACGCCTATTAGAACAAGTACCTTTTTTACTTCGATAAAAGTACATGTATTGACAAATCTCAGAAAGGGAGATTGTAATTGCTTGAGTAAAATAAATTATTCATTATAATTATGATGATTCTGATCAGTAAAGATTTAGGAATTTTCATGGATATCTTTTGGTAGTTGTAAACCTGATAATTAGAATGGGTTGTCCTTAAATTGATTAATATCGAAATTTGATCAAATGCATGAGGAATGCGATAAGACAGTGTCTTTTTTCTTGAACTCGGATCAGACTGAATATTAGCAGATTAGGGTGATGTAAACTTTTCTTGAAAAAAACACAAATATGATTCATCAGTATAGTCAGAAACTAGATGAATCCTCGACCATGCACGGTCGAAATTTATGCCTCCGTCATCACGCAATCAGAAAGATATATGTATGGCTTGTGCCATGCCATCAGAAATCAAAACATTTTACAAATTGTGGGCACTGCGACCTTTGACCCCATGAAATCAAAATCTCGTCAGTTCTTCCTCACATGCTTATAGATAATTGAGCTACACACTGTAAGTTTGAAAGAAATTGGTTCAATTTTTCTGTTATAAGTTATAACAATGATGAGCTATATCGGTTGATTTTGTAAAAGTTTTCTGCCCGGGGACCTTTGATCGGTTCATCCTCACATGCTTATATAATTTATACCGAGCCAAGTTTAGTCAAAATCTGTGCAACAGTTCTGAACTTATTGCAGTAACAATATTTTGGGTGATTTTTTTACAAGTTTTTTCGGCCCTGGGACCTTTGACCCATTGAACCCAAAATCTAATCACTTCATCCTCACATGCAAATACATACATGAGCCAAGTTTGGTCCAAATCTGTAAAGCAGTTCTGAACTTATTGCGGCCGCAACAAGCTATTTTTGGTGATTTTTTTACATTTTTTCTTTGGCCCTGTGACCTTTGATAGACCAACTAAACCCAAAATCTAATCAGTTCATCCTCACATGCTTATACATACTTGAGCCAAGTTTGGTCAAAATCCGTCCAGCAGTTTAGTAACAAGGTCCAGACGGACGCACGCACGGATGCACGCACGCACACTCACGCACACAAGTTTTTTGGCCCTGTGACCTTTGACCTTTGACCCACTGAACCCAAAATCTAGTCAGTTCATCCTCACATGCTTATATACATACTTGAGCCAAGTTTGGCCAAAATCTGTACAGCAGTTCTGAACTTATTGCGGTAAAGCTATTTTTAATGGTTTTTTTTTACAATTTTTTTGGCCCTGTGACCTTTGATCTTTGACCCACTAAACCCAAAATCTAATCAGTTCATTCTCCCATGCTTATACATACTTGAGCCAAGTTTGGTCAAAATCCGTCCAGCAGTTTATCGCGGTAACAAGGTCCGGACGGACGCACGCACGGACGCACACACGGACGGACGGACAACCCGAAAACATTCATTCATTCAAATGCGTTTATTCAATTTCGTTAAAATACAACACATAAACAAAATAAGTACAATAAAATACATTAAAAGACATAAAAACAATCAACAAGACAGTAAATTGAAGAGGAAAAAAAGTAGGGTGAAAGATAGGGGAACAACATATGCAGTACGTAAATAACATTAATAACGAAAGTGAAAAGGGAAACTGCTATAAAAACCAAAGTGGCTCTGTCTGGGCAGCCCCAGCTATTCTGAATATTAAAACTTGTACTGAAAATTTAATATGTAAAATATAAAAGGGATGTTAGTTAATCAAAATGCGCTAAAAATGTTGTTTAAGTTTGGATTTGAAAGAATTTAAAAATAATGCCTGTTTTATATCTGGTGGAAGAGAGTTCCAAACATTTGGACCTTTGTATTTAAATGAGAAGGAGCATGATGTATTTTTACAAACTTCAATATAATAGTTGTCAGGGTTTCTTGTGTTATAATTATGTACCAATGTCTTACGTTAAGAATTGAGGCAAGATTACATGGCAATATATTTTGTTTATGTTTAAAAACCAATAATGCTATACAATAATTTTTCATTTGATAAATTAGTAGTAAATTGAGCTTTTCAAAAAGTGGTTGAGAGGGAGCATAATAGTCAGACATTGTACATATTCTTAAAATCCTTTTTTGTAATTTAAATAATTTAGCTAGCCTAGTAGGATAGGTGTTTGCCCAAACAACATTGCAATACATAAGATAAGGTAAAATCATTGTATTATACAGTAAAATCAAAATATACCCAGGCAAGAAATGGCGCAATTTACTGATGACACCAATGTTCTTTGAGATTTTATTTGAAATTGCTGTAATATGTTCATTCTATGTCAAATGTTGGTCAATAATAACGCCCAGGAAGTTTGTTGACTGTACACGTTTTATTGTATCATTATTTAATCTTATTTCAAGTGTCTGTAATAATTCAGCTGTATTAGAAGTTTGTTTGTGGGAAAAATAAATAAAATTTGTTTTAGATGTGTTCAGAGACAGTCTATTACAATTAAACAATTCCGAGACATAACAAAGCTCGTTGTTGATATTTTGATTCAAATCATTGAAATTTTCATGGCTGTACAGAATATTGGTGTCATCAGCAAAAAGAATGAATTTGAGTTGATCAGAGCTATTAATTAAATCATTTATATACAATAAAAATAACAAAGGCCCTAAAATTGAGCCCTGTGGTACTCCACATTTGTTATTTGAATTCTGTCTTTTAAGTAATTTTCAAACCATTTTAACACTATTCCTCTTATACCATATACTTGTAATTTTTTCAACATAATAATATGGTCCATTGAATCGAAAGCTTTACTTATAAATACAAGCCGACTGTATACATTTTCTTGTTCAAGGAAGATAATAGGTAATTATGTAGATCCACAAGAGCCATTTCTGTAGAAACATTTTTTCTAAAACCATATTGGCAAGAATTTAATATTGCATGTTTGCTTTACAAAGTTTCCAGTCTATAAACAATCTTTTCAAGAATTTAGAGAAAAATGGTAATATCGATATGGGTCGATAGTTTCCGATTAGATGTACACTGTCTTTTTTATGTATTGGAGTAATTTTTGCAGTTTTCATGCTCGAAGGAATTATTCCAGTACATAAAGACAAATTAAGAATATGAGTAAGAGGTTTTAAAATCAAAGAAGAAATTTTCTTTAAAACACAAGGATTAAGATTATCAACTGCACAGCTATCAGTACTTTTTAGAGATTGCACTGTTTTCAAAACTTCTGTTTCATTTACAGGTGTTAAAAATAATGATGCACTATTTGATTGTGGCAAGAATTTACTGAACCCGTTTTCGTCACCTCGGGGAATATTATCAGTGCACATGTTTGGACCGACGTTGATAAAGAATTCATTAAAACTATCAGCAATTATTTTTTGGATCATATAGGTATCTTGGTCGTTAATACAAAATTATGAAGGCATTTGCTTTTGTGACTTTCCAAATGCTTCTTTGATAACAGACCATGTTTGTTTTATGTTACCCTTTGCTCTATTGAATTTTTGTGAAAAATATTTTCGACGTGCCTGTTTCCTAAGCTTATTTACTTTGTCACGAGCTTCTTTATATTTTACCATGTTACTCTGGGTTCTAACTTTGCAGAATTTCTTATATAGCTTATTTTTTGCTTGGATTTGTTTAAGCAATTCGATGGTTAACCAAGGATTTTTCTGTTTTTTCCTATTTTTCTTCGTAATTTCTGATAAATTCTTTTCATAATAATATGTAAATATGTAAATGAATTTCTCGTAAGCAATGTCAACATCATTACAATAAATAACATTTTCCCAATTTTCTGTCATTAGGTCGAATTTCAGATTATCAATAGTGCTGTCAGTTATCAATCTTTTTTTCATATTCTGTACAGGCTTAAATGATAAAGAATGATTTGTGATTTGAAATATCGGTAAATGGTCCGTAACATCAGTATAAAAAATTCCTGAGGTGATAAATGAGTTAAAATTATTTGTAAAAATATTGTCAATCAAAGTTGCATTATGAGCAGNTGATAGCTTGAGTGAAATAAATTATCCATTATGAGTACGATTCTGATCAGTAAAGCCTTAGGAATTATCATAGAGATCTTTTGGTTGTAAAACCGAATCATTATGGGTTGTCTTTAAATAGACTAATATCGAAATTAAAATGACGAATACGACAAGACAGGTTTTTTTTACATAATTGATCAGGCTGGAAATTGGAGTGATGTAAAATATTCTTGAAATCAAAACAAAAAGAAATATGGTTCTAATCAGTGCAGAAAAACATCGGGTCAATGATACTTAGATATACCAATTCAAGTATTTCTATTTATTAATAAAAATGTCCAGACTTTATTTCTCTCAACTGACTTAACGATTGCGCGGATGTTTGTTGAGTCGTGGCTCCCCCTTTAAGTTTTTATTTGTATGTAAATGAAGCATTTCCACTAAAATGACGAGCAACACCGTTTAATCTTCCAATATTCGCAAACTGACTTATTCCCGATTACCAATAAGGCAATTCAAATTTCAAAAGGGTACAGTTGGCACTGATCACCTTTTGCTCTTCCTCTAACACGCGTACTGTGGCACTCGTCAAATATGATATAACTTCTTCCAAGCTAGCTTGTTGACGTTCGTTTATTCTTCTTAGATCCAGCCCGAAGCAATAATAATGACAGGATCCAGGGGAGTAGTGTTCTGGCCGGTTCCATAAGCTGTCGAGAACAGGTAAACCATGTAAACTGAACGAGATATTTCTCATCGTGTACACAATGCACAATGGGCCCTCTGAAGCACATTCTGTATAATGGTATACATGACAATAACAGGTATCTAAAATTGCTTCCGCCAGTGTTATTCCAGCATGAAGTTGTGCTACACTATGCGCATGAGACTGAAGTGTTTTCAGCTCATAATGCTGAGCCTCCACTTTGAGACGTTCGGCTTCACCTTGTGTGATTTCCCCGATGATATAACCCCTCCTCAGATACCCCAGGATATGGAGGAAAATATGTTCATCGACACATCGTATATCGTTTTCAATGATGAAGTTTCCATGGTGATCAACTGGAGCGAGAGCATCCCCTGACATCCATCTGGAAAATAGCGAATCACCATCACGAAGGACATGACGCCTTTCCAGCTTGTAGATCCTACCCTTGTATGAGAATCCTATCAGATCCGGTTGTGAGTTCTGTTGTGGTGTCTCATTCATCTCCTTCAGAGCATTTTTCAACTCTTCGATCAGGAAAAAATCTGCCTCTCCCGCGAGCAATTCAAACTCGTTAAATCCTTTGGGCAGAATAAGCTTCCCGTACCTCAAAAAGTTCAGAACATGGCGAAATATTTCCCCATCGCGGTCGATCATAATGTTTCCCTGTTCGTCTCGTGCAGTCGGGATATCACCCTCCAAGATGGGGGAGAAGAATGTATCTGCGTACCTGCTCAAAGTGTCACGTGATGTACGATAAACTTTTCCTCCGACATTTAAGCCGACATAATCAGACACATTACTAACAAATGAAGCCATTTTGGGTAAACTTATGGCGTCAATAACGTGTTCAATTTCTCATTTTTAAATTAAACATTTTTGACTGATGAGGATCATTCTGAATTGATTGATAACAAAAAAGTCTAATTTACACAGTAATTAACTGCATATAAAGTTGGATGACAAATCGGTTACTTCCATTCTGAATATTAATATGCGCCAATTTAGGTACATTTATATCCGATTGGCAACTCGAGCCGCGTATACGGATAATCCCACAAAACGTGCATATAGTTCTGTTGGGGAATCCCCGAAAGCCATACACAGCACCATAATAATTTTATTGATCATAGAGGGTGCATTCCCCCAAACTGCACTGTGACAGGATTCTCTTTCTATGTATTGTTGGCATTTTTGTATTGTTAATTGAAATATGTGTTGAGACGAGGAAGGAAATAAAATATTAAAAAAAATGCTAGCTGGGAAGAAGTTCCCAGTCATATTATGAGTGCCAGAGGCGAGACAGCTAAAAAAAAAAATGCTTGCAAGATTGAGAATTTGCTTAAAATTGGTGTTCGATCATTCTGTATGCAGTATCTTTCTTTACGACGCCCAACGGAATCTTATTTTCAAGTCAGACAATCGGCCTACTGTACAAGTTTTTTTTTTTTTGTTGTTGGCGTGCCGAGGTACTGTCTGCGCCCCCCTCCAGTTTATCTCCCTTTCCCCCTAGAAAATGCATGCACTTTTTTTTTTAATTCTAACATCAAATAGTGAAAAGAAAATGAACGGAGATGAACTAAAAACTGAGTATCAACGATTTAAAAATCTGTCACAAATTCAGTTGAGATTGTTTATATTTACAGATGCTCAATTATTAAGTACCATCATCAAATTTGATTTTGATTTACACTTCCAGTGTGCAAAACCATGGATCCATGGCAAAACTAAGCGGGGGAGGGGGGGGGGGCGGAATTTGCGCAAAAAGGTCGGATAAAAACCAACACAAGTAATTTGAATTAATATGTATGTTTAACGAAATGACTAGTTGGCAAAGCCTTATCATAGATTTATAATAATTTGGACAACTTGTTACTTTTTTTCTGTATAGTTTCCATTATTTTATGTGTTCACACAACTAACAGGATGGTTATAATCTTGGAGGAAGAAAATTGAAGTTGACCAACCAACACATAAACTCATATTTCATCAATCCTTCATGGGGCAGTTGAGGGGATTAACGTTTCATTTCTTCCCTTTTATATTTTGTCTCAGCCAATGAAGGAAGGTATTGTTACATGTCAAATTATGACTTGCAGGAACAGTTCTTTTTGTTGTCTTTATGATAGTATTTATATGCATTTATGCCGCAAAGCCAGGGATGAATTCACTTTGCGCAAAGCGCAAAGCGGTATACCGCCCTCTTTTGCAAGTAGCAGACAATCAGTGCATCTTTTCTTGTTGTGCGATTGTGTGGGGATATGGCCCATGTTTCGACATTTCTAAGGCCAGTTTTATACATATTCACGTATGTTGGAGCAGTAATATTTTTATGTGAATATCTTGTGTACTATATCGTCATGTCAAGATGTGCTTGGCCCAGTAATTCTGTTGAAAAGAGCAATAAATTTGATGGCCAACTAGGCGAGTCGGCTTGGTTCTTTAGCGGGAAGACGATTGGTTCGTCCGCCATAAGTCTCGGGGAGGTAGTTGAGGATTTCTCTTCAGTGGAGCAGGAACAAATGCACGTAGAAGATTTGAGAGCGATCTTCATAGCCGACACTCATATGCTTGGAAATCGTCTTGGTCATTGGTTTGACAAGATGCGAAGGTAAACATTGAAAAGGGGGAATTCTTGCGTATCTGACCGCCACTGGTCCATTCAAAGTCTAGTCCGAAATATAAAGGCCACCGCACACTACACGACTTTTAGTTTTAAGACCTGGCTAAAGACCAATTTTGCAAATGAAACACGCTGTAATATGCCCTCTCATGACAGTGTATTTGATACTTAAAACTTTATGAAATATCAAGTATCAACAATTTTGCCGTAAGATGACTTATTACAGCTTATTTCAATATTTGCAAAATTAGTCTTTTAGGTCTTAAGACTAAAAGTCGTGTAGTGTGCGATGGCCTTTAGATCAGTTGCATGTGTATTGTAATTGATACTCACCTAAGCTAAGTTAGGATGCCATGTGCTTGGATATCTAGACTCGACTCTTGGAGACGTGTGTTGTTCTGGCAGCAGCTTGAGGGGAAGAGACTGCTTGGGTGTTGCTGTGCTAGTGCACCCTTTTTATAAATCCTAATGATTCTATGCTACGTCATATCAATCTATAGAATTTATGTGACATTAACTGAGGGCCGCGCACACCAAACGCGGCACGGCATAACGGCACGGTATTTATGCAATATCTTCGTTCTCATTGGCCAGCGCGCTCCTCAGCGCACAGGATACTTATCAATTGGCCAATCACAGGGGAGACATCGCATAAATACCGTGCCGTCACACCGTGCCATGTTTGGTGTGCCCTGGCCTTTAGTCAGTAAAAAATACAGCAATAAAAGTCGATAATTGTCCATTATTTGCGCGGAAAAGAGCAGTACGTGCCTTTTAATGTGTTCCAAAAACTACTGTCGTTTGTAAGACGTTGTCAAAAGCTCTTCCTCATTTATATTTTCTGTGCTTTTTTTTCTGCTCACTTTCTGTTTCTGAATAATCTTCAGAATATTCTCCTTTGAGTGATACCAGATTCTTTGATTAAATTATTGTTTTTATTGTTTTATACCTGTATTCACTCAGAAATGAGGTCCATGCCTTATAGACTTCCATCAAACTCTTCTGTTTCTTTCCCTTACTCAGAGAATGGGAGATGGAGAGAGCCTTTCAGACGGCACTGACACTCTTCGATCCGGAGGCAGTTTTTGTTCTTGGTGACCTGACGGACGAAGGCAAGTGGGCTAGCGATAAGGTAATGTGGAATAGTTGCCTGGGAAATCTGTATGGTAGGATGTCTAAATTTCACGC
>BQKZ01007119.1:12257-22364 GCA_036244855.1 Temnopleurus reevesii | reverse complement strand
CTTCCATGCATTTGAACATGTTGAATTTGAACTCCACAATCCAGATGTCATTGTCAATGGCAATATCAAATTGTTTAATGATTAATGTGATGGCAATGATCATGGAAATGATGATGATGATGATGATAACCTTGGCATTTATATTAATTTTGGGTAGATTATCATAAAATAGTATAATCCATCTTGCGTGGTATGTATTGATTAGCTAGTGAGCTCTATACGACATAATGAATACAAATCAATATTTTCCTATCCTATTTAATTAAAGTGGTATGAATGCAGAATATCCCATTTTATATATTTTTTTGTTTGATTATTATGTTTAACCCAAAACACCACATTCATTGATGGATGCTCTAACCATTAAACTACACCTGATGAGCTTAGAAAACTGAAAAGTAGATCTGAAGGTTGTTATGCCAATCATTTATAATTCTAAGGAACTGAATTTGGAAACTAAAAATTAATCTCTAATCAATGTTTAAATTGGCAACATCTATCCCTATGAAAAAAAAATAGTCTTAGATCTCATCTAAATGAAATTTGGGCAAAAATTGGAACAAAAATAGCCAAGGTGAACAGAGAAATATTGATTTTTAATTTTGTTGTATTGCTATGGTACAACAAAATTAAAAATCAATGTTTCTCTGTTCACCTATTATCTGGAGACAAAAATATTCACTTTTACCAAAGTTTACTTGGGCTTTAAGTATTTTGCTTTGGTAAAAGTGAATATTTTTGTCTCCAGATTTTGTCTTCAAATCTAAATGAAATGAAATATAGTATCATAAATATATTGCGCAAAAGATTGTGTAAAAAATGAATTAGTTTTGGTAAAGTTATAACCTAAAATGTCCAAAATATCTCAGCGTCATGTACCCCGACACTTATTAAATATTTTCTTTCTGGACAAAGGACACCTTCTCGTGCACAGAATCTGATGAAAATTTCAGAATTTAATTTTCGTGTATTCCTTTTTATTATTCTTTTGTCAAATCTCAGAAATAACCTTGCTTATGCCCGATAGCAAACAAAATATTGTTATTACCAAGAGAGGGCGCTAAATATGATTTAACGGTCAAATTCAAATGTTCAACCACAATCAGCTCGCAAAAAATATGCTTTGGTCTCGAAATGTTTGTAAGACACATATGTCATGATAAACATCCCTTAAAATTTTCATTTCGTAATCGTTACCAAAACTGTATTTGGGCTTTAAGACACATCGCATCGAAAATAGGCTCAAAATATATTTTTCTCGTTCTATTTATCATGTGATATGCTATTGCTCAGGTTTCCGGGATCTGGAGATACTGCCAAAACGTCACTGACACTTTAAGTAAACTATCAATGCTGAAGATGGATGGGATAGGTAAATTAGGGAAGTTAACCCCTCAAAAAGAGCTAATTATGTGCACAAAACCCTGTCGTTTGTCAATATTTAGACACGAACATGTCTAGACAAACCAAAGAGACACAATATGTAGTACTTGGATCTCTTATGTTGAACCATTAAATTCCTTCTCGTACCCACATTGTGTGATGTAAAAGAAATCATATGAATTGTTTCCAAGGCTTCAAGCACCACAATAGATTCAAGATCTAGATCACTGGACCATACATACACGTTATCTATTGTTCTAAAGCCCCGGTCACACAGGGCTCCAGAAGCAACATGATTCAACATGACTCTTTGGTCTGAGGCAGTTAAGTGTGAATTAACAGAGTAATGTTGAATCATGTTGCACTTGCTTCCAGATCCTGTGTGACCTGGGCATAAGCATTTATAGTGATGACAGGATGTACCAGGGGATACCCCTTCCCCACCCCAACCATGGCAAAACGTGACAACCTGTTGCAGTATATTTATTTATTTATTTAATTTATTTATTCTAAATTTATTTATTTATTCTCTTATTTGCTTTTTGTGTGTCAGCGTGTTGTCAATTAGTATTGAGTATCTTTATATTAAACCATGTACCTCAGTGCTCTTCCCCTTTCTCTTGGATCACATTGGGTGACTTCAAGTACGGTGTTGAACGCTGGTGTTGGTGTTGCAGCAAAACCAACACCAGCCTCAACACCAAACTTGAAGTCTTTCGGTGGTTGGAGTAGACCTCGCAAGATTTTGACGCATTTCCGGACGTTTCTGTTTCACTTATGTAAACTGGCAATGGTGTTTGACCTCGGTTTACGGACCGTTTTGCTCTCTCAACACCAACACCAACACCGAACACCGTACATGTTTGAAGTCACCCATTCTCTTGTACCCCACCGCTCTCCCCAAATTCATGTATGTCTCCAAATCAAGGATCCTCAAATATTCGTGCACATTATTAATAGTAACCAAAATTTTATTATAATTCAATCATACCATGGGATTGAGGCAAATCTTTCACGCGGCATACAATCAGATATCAACATTTTCATTTCACCATGCAGAGAAGAGATCAATTATACAGGTGTTTCGAGCTGTCATTGAAAAATTGCTCTCTTTTCTAAAATAATACTCTTCTCGATTTTGTGCAACATACACACAAAATCCTATACTTTGCTTTATCACATCTCATCTTACATTGACAAGAAATTATCGGATGAAAAATTGCAATGTGCTATTACATGCCTTTATGAAATGATACTAAGCAGGCATTATTTTTTAGACCCTCAGTTTTATTGGACCCTACTTCCCTGTTTTGAAAAAAGATGTGTTATAGTTAAAATGTGTCACAAAACAACAACAACAACTAAGCCTCACATCACCTGACATGAGAAAATTAAAGGAATATGCTTTTGATCGATTGCCATGATGATTCTATTGACTGAAATAAATAAAAGAGCACGATGCTTGTGGATGCTTCCATCGTGACAAAAAGCATGATATTCATCGGACTGCTGAATCATTGCCTTACGAGTGTTTGAACTATTGTTGATAAGGGCCAATTCAAAGTAAATGGTCTAGTCTTCATGCTCAGACCCCAGTTTCTAAATATGATTGTTTGCTTCGTAGATCTACAAATAGATGCAAAGAGTTTATGCATGTACTCTAATGTTCACAAAGGCTGTTCTTGCCAACCTGAAACTTGCCCTAGGTTTGCCTGACATGTACATGTAGCAACAAATAATGTATGAAAACCAGATTCCAAGTATTGTAGTTCAATTGACTAAAGGTTTTGTAACTTTCGTTGGCAAGAAACACG
This sequence comes from Temnopleurus reevesii, assembly GCA_036244855.1. Classification (NCBI taxonomy): domain Eukaryota; kingdom Metazoa; phylum Echinodermata; class Echinoidea; order Temnopleuroida; family Temnopleuridae; genus Temnopleurus; species Temnopleurus reevesii. Next base: position 19,167 of record BQKZ01007119.1, on the reverse strand, counting down.
TATATAAATTTGAATCATTTTAAAGGCCTATTCTAATAGATTGTTGGGATGATAATTATTTGATGACTGAGAACTACAATTCCCTTGTCCTTTCATTCATTAAACTTGTCTCAGTGACCTGTCTGTAATGGGCACCTGCAGGCCTAAAGAATGGTCACATATATATTTCTTACAGCTCTTCAGATAGATCACCTGTCTATAGTGGCCACCTTTCCTGTTGTCTGTGGCGAGCGCTTTAGGTTTGATTGTGCTATTGAAAGGAGAAGTCCCCCCCCCCCCCAGACATTGATTTGTTTCTAGAGAATGGAGAAAAATTTGATAGAATAGACAAACTGAAAATTTGAGCATAATCAGATAATCTGTTGGAAAATCTGGTATAATTTGTATTGTCATCTTGTAGAAAGTCCCCTTTTATGAAGTTGAAAAAAAGTAAGCCCTATTCAAGAAATCTATAAATCTTTGTTTTAGTTTCAAAACATTTCAGTTGGTCTGATTCTGCAGACTATAATCACCGCCTTGTTTACATTGTTATATTTTCTCAAGAAGATAGTATTCATGTGATTGAAGTACCTTATCTGCCGTTGATGTGAGTGTTTCAATTTACTGACGTTAAGAATATCCGCAAATAACAGATGTCGTAGACTGAATGATAACATTTGAGTTGAGGTGGAATGACGAAGCATTTTCTGAGAGTTATGTAAAAGAGAATCAAAACTTTGAATTATGTCATAAGTTTGATAGCAGTGAGTATGTGCAGTACGGCTTGATTTCAGGATTGTATTGACATCGAGTGTAAGCTTGCAATTTCAACAACGGATACAAGTTAATGGCCATAAAAGAGGAGGTTTAGCTTCNATCGGTGGTTGGAGTAGACCTCGCAAGATTTTGACGCATTTCCGGACGTTTCTGTTTCACTTATGTAAACTGGCAATGGTGTTTGACCTCGGTTTACGGACCGTTTTGCTCTCTCAACACCAACACCAACACCGAACACCGTACATGTTTGAAGTCACCCATTCTCTTGTACCCCACCGCTCTCCCCAAATTCATGTATGTCTCCAAATCAAGGATCCTCAAATATTCGTGCACATTATTAATAGTAACCAAAATTTTATTATAATTCAATCATACCATGGGATTGAGGCAAATCTTTCACGCGGCATACAATCAGATATCAACATTTTCATTTCACCATGCAGAGAAGAGATCAATTATACAGGTGTTTCGAGCTGTCATTGAAAAATTGCTCTCTTTTCTAAAATAATACTCTTCTCGATTTTGTGCAACATACACACAAAATCCTATACTTTGCTTTATCACATCTCATCTTACATTGACAAGAAATTATCGGATGAAAAATTGCAATGTGCTATTACATGCCTTTATGAAATGATACTAAGCAGGCATTATTTTTTAGACCCTCAGTTTTATTGGACCCTACTTCCCTGTTTTGAAAAAAGATGTGTTATAGTTAAAATGTGTCACAAAACAACAACAACAACTAAGCCTCACATCACCTGACATGAGAAAATTATAGGAATATGCTTTTGATCGATTGCCATGATGATTCTATTGACTGAAATAAATAAAAGAGCACGATGCTTGTGGATGCTTCCATCGTGACAAAAAGCATGATATTCATCGGACTGCTGAATCATTGCCTTACGAGTGTTTGAACTATTGTTGATAAGGGCCAATTCAAAGTAAATGGTCTAGTCTTCATGCTCAGACCCCAGTTTCTAAATATGATTGTTTGCTTCCAGTAGTAGATCTACTAATAGATGCAAAGATTTTATGTCTGTACTCTAATGTTCACAAACGCTGCCCTGGCCAACCTGAAACTTGCCCTAGGCTTGCCTTACATGTACATGTAGCAACAAATAATGTATGAAAACCGAATTCCAAGTATTGTAGTTCAATTGACTACAGGTTTTGTAACTATATGCATTTTCGTTGGCAAGAAACACATATAAATTTGAATCATTTAGTATAACGGCCTATTCTATTCGATTGTCGGGATGAGAATTATTTGATGACTGAGTTTCTGCAACTCCCTTGTTCTTTAATCCTGTCAACCTGTCTCGGTGACCTGTCTGTAAGGCCACCCTGTAGGCCTAAAGAATGGTCACATATATTGCTTTCAGCTCTTCAGATAGATCACCTGTCTATAGTGGTCACCTTTCCTGTTTTACCTGGGTAGCTCATTTAGGTTTGATTGTGCCATTGAAGGGGGAACTACCCCCAGACATTTGTTTCTAGTGAATGGAGAAAAATAAGACAGACAAACTGAAAATTTGAGCAAAATTTGTTTAAAAATCTGGAAGAATTTGTAATGTCATCTTGGAGAAATTCCCCTTTTGGGATAAAGTTGAAAAATAAGGTCTATTCAAGAGTCCACAAATATTTGTGTGGCTTCGAAACATTTCATTGGGTCTGATCCTACAGACTACAATCATCACCTTGTTTACTATATTATATTTTCTCAAGAAGATAGTATTCATGTGATTGAAGTACCTTATCTGCCGTTGATGTGAGTGTTTCAATTTACTGACGTTAAGAATATCCGCAAATAACAGATGTCGTAGACTGAATGATAACATTTGAGTTGAGGTGGAATGACGAAGCATTTTCTGAGAGTTATGTAAAAGAGAATCAAAACTTTGAATTATGTCATAAGTTTGATAGCAGTGAGTATGTGCAGTACGGCTTGATTTCAGGATTGTATTGACATCGAGTGTAAGCTTGCAATTTCAACAACGGATACAAGTTAATGGCCATAAAAGAGGAGGTTTAGCTTCACCTAGGTCAAATTCATTGTCATTTATTGACCCTCAGTTTATTCTTTAATAATGTGGAGCTTTATGATTATGACCTTTATACGGACCATTGAGTTTCAGTTTTGTTTAAGGAAGTGAAATATTTGGACCAGCACAGGAGAATGAGGACATTTCGAGACCCTTGCTCTATTTTTTGAATAGTCTTAGTCTGAGGTTCATTGAATCATCTACACCATGCTTGGGAATACGGACCAGTGAATTGTGAAACAACAGGGAAATAATTGGACCAGCACAGGAAAGCAAGGACATTTCGAGACCCTTGCTCTATTTTTTGAATAGTCTTAGTCTGAGGTTCATTGAATCATCTACACCATGCTTGGGAATACGGACCAGTGAATTGTGAAACAACAGGGAAATAATTGGACCAGCACAGGAAAGCAAGGACATTTCGAGACCCTTGGTTACACTGTAATTTCTTTTAGATAGTCTGGAGCTTTATGACTACTGTATGCCTGAGGTTGATTTGAACATCTATACTGTATATGTGAAAAAGGACCAACAGGTTTAAGTTTTGTGAAACGACAGTAAAATAATTAGACCAGAAGAGGATAGCGAGGAATTAATCTCCTGCTTTATCTTCTTTTATTTCATCAGGTAATTTGTGACAACAATTCTGTGATTTCTGGATCGGCTGCGAGCAGCTGATACTCAAGGAACAATGTCTGCGAAGCAGCTAGCCCCTCGTGCAGCGAGATGGCTCTCGAACGTTCTTATATCCGATGCACCATCAGCCCCGCCTCTATGCAAACAACAACATGCACTTGTGAGAAAGACCCTCAGCTCGACATCCCTAAGCACACCACACAGGACATTCGCAAGATCATCAGCACTTCTGCATTCAACAACTCAAACAAAGGATCAGGAAAAGAAGGCTGTTCTTCGGCAACTGGAACTGCCGGATTTCGGTAGCGACCTGAAATTTAAAGGATTGGAAACGGACTTCCCTTGTCTGGCAAGAACGTAAGTTTTTGTTATTGTTATTTGTAGTATTTTTTTATTTTCTTTAGACAGGGGAGCCCCTTCAATATAAGCACTTTTATCCAAGGGGGTCCTGTATTAACCTGATACAGAGATAACAGATAAAGAAGTTGAAAGAAAACATAAGTAATTTATACATATTTTAAGCCGGAAGTTGGAAAATAATTGGGATTATTATAGTGTAGGTATTGCCAGCATTTTGAGATGAATGAAAAAAAGTATATAAGTATTTTCCATGACTTGAGCATTATTAGCTATAACAAATGGTACCGCAAACATTTTCTTCAAAGACACAGAGAGATCAGGGGGTGTTTCATTAAGATTTATCGCAGAGACAATTAGTCAGCACTGACAAATTTCTTGATTGTGATTGGATGAAAAGCACCATCGCTGACAGTTGCTATGGGAACTGTCGGAAAATGACTCCTTGTCGCTGTGACAAATCTTGATGAAACACCCCCCCGAAAAGGAGATGGGAGTAAGGTTTGAAAATCAAGATTCCTTTCCTTAGCCCAAGGAAACCTAAGGCACTTACCATGGGTACCCTCTTTGTTTGCTGTGGTGCCCTCTTTGAATATTCTTTAGTTCTCTTTTATTTTGCCTTGAGTGGAAAAGTTTCCTTCATAAATATGGCCCTTTTGAAAACCTTTCATAAGGCCTGCCTTGTCATATTATATTCTGGAACTATATTTGAGCAATAATGGTCATAAACATTACGGGAAAACAATTGTTGTTCAATGAACGAATATTATCAGGCCTTGTGATGACAGTATAACTTCTGAGTCATATTTGCAATCCTGTAATTTCACATCTATGAAGGCACATCGAAATCACTCAAGCAAAAGGGACAAAGGATTTTGAGCCAAATAAATAACTTCATTCAAACATTAAAAATAACTTGATTCACACAAAAGAACTTTACCCCTGTCTTATTATGCAGAGAAGTGTCAAAAAGATGTCATACATGTACAATGAATATGGAAGATATGTTATTTTGTGTTCAGGAGAAGCTTTTGTGAATGCTTGAATGAAGTTGTTTACGTTGTCCAAAGTCATTTGTACCTTTTGCTCACAGTGATTGCATTTTTTAATTAATAATTATCACTTTGTTTTCATTTTTTTCCTTTCAGCCAAGAATCTGGCCCAGATCCTTCCTACCAGAAGATAGTCTCAGGTTACCAGACTTTTCACTATAAAGAGTCATTCTCCCTCAAGTACAATGGATGTGTGTTGCCAGAGCTTGATATTGCTTATGAGACTTGGGGAGAGCCTAACGAGGACATGAGCAATGTTGTCATCGTGTTCACTGGTCTCTCGAGTAGCTCACATGCAAGGAGTCATCCGGTAAGTTTGGAAATTTGTGATGTTGATGATGATGATGTTGATGAGGATGATAAAGATGATGATGATGATGATGATGATTATGATTGGGATGATGATGATGATGATGATGATGGTGGTGATGGTGGTGATGGTGGTGATGGTGGTGATGTCATTGTTGGTGGTGGTGGTCGTGATGATGATGATGATGATGATGATGATAATGATTATGATTGGGATGATGATGATGATTATAATTGTAATGATGATGATGAAATAGAGGAATAGAGGACATTACTACAGAATCTCCTTCCCTAAGATGGGCATGGAACTAGCAAGGTATGTTGATTATGGCATAATTATGGTGNAGGAGGAAGAGGAGGAGGAGGAGGAGGATGATTGTGATGATGATGATGATGATGATGCAATGACGATTATGATGATGATGATGGTAGAGAAGGAAGGATAGAAACAGGTGGAGAAGCAGAGACAGGATGAGGAGGAGGAGGAGAAAGACAAGAGAGGGAGGAAGAGGAAGGGAGGAAAGGAAGGAGGATGAGGAGGAGGAGGAGAAGAGGAAAGGAAGGAGTTACAAGGTTGGGGAGGAGGAAGGAAGGAGGGAGGGAGGTTAGGGGAGGGGACATTTTGGGAGGGAAAGGGGAGTGACAGGAGGAGGAAGAGGATGAAGAAGAACAGTGGGAGGCTAAAGAGGAGGATAAGGGGAGGGGGACGAAGAGGAGGATGAGGAGGAGTGGAAGGGATGAGAATGGTGATTGAGATAATTGATGATTGATGATGAATATTATTAACTCCTCTACAAATCACCGTTATCATTACAGTCATTATTATTACCATCAATTATGATAACTTCTCATTCATGCTTGATATATTCGTACAAAGGTTATTGAGAAGATGGAACCATAATTTTTTCATGTCACCCGATTGAATTTTTTGTGGCCTTAGCAATCCTCTCTCAACTTTTCTTTTTCTTTTCTTCTCGACAGCTGAATGAAGCTCCTGGATGGTGGGAGAAATTCATTGGTCCAGGATGCGCTATCGATACAGACAAGTTCTTTGTCATCTGTTGCAATCACTTAGGGGGCTGTTATGGCACAACGTAAGTGTTAATTTGTTCATAGTTTATTCAATCCTTTACATGTAGTTTTGATGAATGACACTGGAATTTCATACGAGCAAAGGTGTAGTGACCATTACATCACCTTTCATTGATAATTTTTTTATTGAAAATCTGAATTTGACTGTTATACCCTCTCTTAGTGATGTGTTATAACATTTGTGTGAACACTACTTCATTCCTTACTGGCTAGATATGTGAATTGTATATCATAATACAAGAGTGATATCTGTATATTGAGATTCAATCCATATATTTAGAGTTGATTGAGAAATCTGAATTTGATTCATCTGTTGCATGAAAATAAAGTAATCTACAATGTAGATGATTTCATCAAGAAAAGGTGATTGATTGTGTTGTAAAATAATTTGTCTTCTGGATGGGTTGTGAATTTATGACAACAATGACAACAATGATGATAATGAGAACGACAAGGTATTTTTTCTTTTCAGGGGCCCATCATCTGTAAACCCCATCACTGGGCAAGCATATGGGACTACCTTCCCTGTATTAACAGTTGAAGACTTTATCAGAGCACAGTTCCTTCTCCTCGATCATCTTGGCATAGACAAGGTATGTTCAATCCCGGACCTTACATAAGACATTTTTAATTTTTTTTTTTTTTTTTTTTTTTTTTTTT
>BQKZ01007118.1:0-12009 GCA_036244855.1 Temnopleurus reevesii | reverse complement strand
GTCACATAGGACCCCGGAAGCAACACGACTCAACACAACTCTTTGTTCTGAGGCAGTTAACTGTATATTAACAAAGAGTCGTGTTGAATCGTGTTGCTTCCAGACCTCTATGTGACCGGGGCTTTAGGACGTGTTAGTTGATATGCATTGTATAAATGTCTCCGATCATGATGCATGTGCTTTTGTGAAAAGTTTTATTTGCATTGAACATCTTCATTGATTTTCTTCATCCATACATACATGTTTATTGACATGTTTATTGCTATTAAACAATATACATTTTTATGTAGACGCTATAAATTTTGATAATAAATGTTCATCTTCACCCAACTTGGCGCAAAGAGATTTTGTTTTGTTTAGAAGACTGTCTGTTGTCCAGTCATACATGCAATTATCTACATTAAAATTCCACCAAAATAAAAGGGAGATTATTCTTTAAAAAAAAACACCATATTATTCAATTCATCAGATATTTTTATTCTTCACACACTACATCTTGAAAAGATAGGACTTTTTAAATTACTCACTCCATACTACAATCTTGTTTTTTGTTCATTCTGTAAAATGCAATTTTCAAATCATCATCATATACATGTTGCATGAAAGTTTGAATTGCATGTTGTGTTGCTTTTCATTTGTGCTCTCAGATCAAGTCGACCTCGAAAGCGGAACTCAAGGTGCCGCATTGAGATCATCATCGAAGCTTTGACGTCAGCCACGGTGTCGACAGCCTTATCATCACCATAGAGGATGTCTAGTGGGGCAGATAACTGCAGATTTGGGGTGAATTGTGCATTTTTACCTACAAGCATGACATTTGGCACGGAGGTAGGATATGACAAGTACATGTTCAGAAGGGGAGCAAAATGGCCATCGTGGCTGACCTTTGACCTATTTCAGGTGGCTCCCTTCTGAAAATGTTTCTTTTGTGATACCAAAGAGCTTTATAAAGCTCTTTGTGTGATACCCTACCTCTGTGCCAAATATCATGCTTGCAGGTGGAAATGAACCATTTGACCCCTTATCTGCCCTACTAGTCGCAACGGACTATGTAACGTTGTAGTCTTGGAAAGAGATGAATAGATTGTGCAAATAAGAAAAGCGGCAGTATTGTGTATTTGAGAAATCGAAATAAAGAAACATTTCACGCACTGTTCTAGGAAAGTAGTAAATGTTGTGGAAAAAGCTTGACAGAAATCGTATAATTTGATATTCATTCCTTAAATTCTAAATACTCTTCGACCTGATTCGTCATATAGTATTAAACTACTAGACTATAATCCGGAATGGAATAAAAATGGGGAATATGTATGAAACGAAATCTAATCCACTAAATTTTGGGGTGTTCAAAAATAACATATTTATAGCCATGCTGAATTACGCTACATTTACATAACATGAATTCAAAGTTCCTAAAATAGACATTGTTGCATACATCATATCACAAGATTCACGCTTCATAATATTATTTATGAGCTGGACGATGACAAATTCACCCAAATAAATGTGATAATTAATTTGAAAATTAAAAGAAATAGGCACATCTATCTGTACATGAATAATGGAATATCTATCCGCGAAAAAGAAAAAAAAATGCATACCTGCATCACGCCAAACACAATTTTCGTTCTGCCCAAAAAATATCTGCCACCAAATCCGCCCTATTTAATTAAGACACATGCACGTACGTTTAAAATTATTGTCATTTTTCTCAGTTTTATAGACCATTTCTATTCGATGCATAATTGGTATTATGATATATATATATAAATATGGCAATAACTTTTATTCTCTGAAAGATGATTATGATAAACATTTTGGGAATTGGGATGTTTTGAGCCTGGAACGATGTTTTTGTGTAAAAAAGCGCCATCATGATAATTCTATTTCTAGATCAAATGCTTGTGTGTTTTTTACATTTCAGATTAAAACCCAGTTAAAAATGTTTCATAATTATGTAATTATCTGGAATGTCCCAAACTTTCTGTACAGTGTATATAAATATGTAGAGAAAAGGTTTTGCATGTTTTCTTTTGTTTTGCATGCATGCATACGTCATCATTTGGTAGACAGTATTTTTTGTAAATATGTTGCTTGTAGTCGAAATAGCGTCATATAGTCACCATGTAGTCTGTAATACAGACCCTTGGCTTCAAATTTCTGAGATGTTCACATACTGCTTAATCAAGAGTCTGCTTTTAGACCTCTCTGAGGAAGATGTAATGCAGAAGCAACGAAACCTGTAATGTAGTCTGCGATTGCAGACTCTGTTACCATGCACTATGGTCTGTGCCTATAGACTAGTCACCGTGGCGTTAACCATTGAGATTAGCTCATTTTTACTGCTTTCACGATTTCACATTGCATTTTGTTTCCTTTAATGAGAGGTCTTAATAAATTGTGATTTCAAAATATGCCATCGCCATCGATAAAATGCTAAACTGATTGCAAAAAACCGCGTAACAAAATACGCTGGATTGGAATTAATTTCACGTTTCATGACTGTCTGCATTACAATTTTATGGGCATTGTTTAGCCATTATTTTCGTTTCAAAGAATAATTTCAACTTCTAGATCCGAAATGTTATACTTGATCATGTAAATTGTTGATGGTGCATATAATCCAATATATTATGCTTCAAAATCACCGTATTGAGATTCAAAAAATCTAAAATTCAAATTATTATGTCTTATGTAGGCACAATGTGCAAGAAATATAAGTCCTTTGTACGCTAACTTCAATTTTCGTATGTTGATAATGTGCGTTTTTTTACAATCTTTATTTTCATCAATCTGAATGTAAAAATGTAGGCCAGAATGATCGATGTGAGTCTCTTTCTGAATGACGACATCACATTATTAAACAGTATCTTTAAGGGGAACTTCACCCTGACATTGAAGTGTTGTCAGTAAATGGAAGAAAAAGAATAAGATGAACACGATATAAACTATTTCCGTGAAATTGAGTCGAACACCAATTGAATGGTCCTTTGTAATGATATTCATATCGGAACCGGCGTGTTGTTGATGTGTCCGCAAGGTTCAATACACGGCGTATGGATCTATTATATTTTACGGAAATAGTTCATATCGTGTTGATGAATATACTGTGAAAATTTGAGATCAGATAATCCATTCAAAAGTTATGAATTATCAAAGTTTGCATGTCTCCCTCTGCTGGACATTGATGTTCAATTATTGTTACCGACATTTTAAAGAAATACTACGTAACTACGTTCGTTGACAATAAATGTACATACATTTGAAAATATCAGTAAACCGGCCTATTCATTCCAAATGTAAAGGTAATGATGGCGATAATCATATTGTTTGTTATTGTATTGGACCTGTAAATAATAACTGAATTATGTGAATAAAATAATTAAGAATCGCAGCCATTGGTCATCCTGTGGTATATCCTCCTATGTAGATCAAGATTTATCGAACATATGATTTGTATGGTTTCGATGTCGACTTCACTGTGAACAGAACTCATAAAGAAACTGAACAAAGTAAACAACTCACATTCAGGCCATCACAATCTGACAATAGCTCAGTAAGCATAGAAACAAAGTCCCCTTTTATTCAGTGAATACATGCGACACATGTTCTACAATTTCTTGTAAAAAAGAGGGCATAACATTTATTTTGTATATTAGAGCTATTGCGAAGGCTTAAAACGTTGCAAATTTCGTCAAATTTCTTTGTTTGTAAACGAGATACAATTATTTGAAAAGAGCAAGGAGATGGAGAGATGGAGAGAGAGAGAGAGAGAGAGAGAGAGAGAGAGAGAANGGGGGGGGGGGGGGGGGGGGGGGTAGGGGAGGGGGTAGAAGGGAAAAGAAGGGAAGAGCTCATTAAGAAAGAAAGATAGATAGAACATATTAAAGGTAGAATGCAAAAACAAGTGATGTAGAGAAGGAGGGAAAAGACCAAAAAAAAAAAAAAGAAGAAATTCTCGATCAAGTTGGCGGAACGACAAAGTTCTTAAACCGGAATTTTTCAACTTCCTGGGATCTAGTGATATTCAATCTGAGATGGAAATTAAATTCATGGTCCTTCTTTAATTTTGCTCAACTCGGTCGAAATTTGCTCCAGGTGGTATTGAATACTACATACGTTTGTAATATCTTCACTATTATACTAGCATGTTGCGCAACTTTATACGATTTATTGAAGTCTCCGTCATGTCCATAGTAAATTTGAAGACCCTAAAGGGGGGGGGGGGGTAAACAGACTTGAAAATTTGCCCCCCCCCCCATTCCCCAAGGAGCTGACAAGCCAAACAATTGTAACTCAATTTTTGGTTGGCTTGAAAATGGACTATTTGTGGAGTGTACAATTTAAGTTTGCTGTGCTTCCACATGATGGTGGAAACATTGCCCAATTTGGTAAGGTTGATATTATGCCCCAGAATATTATTGTTGAAGTGTAGTCCGAAAATGATCAACGACCATCAAAAATATCAATAATAATATAATAACTTTTGCTTATATAGCGCATAATACAAGGGTCTCTATGCGCTTAACAAAGTAGAATACAATACAAAATACCATCTACAAAATTATTATAATCTTAACTACACAATACATGTACAGGGAATAACAAAACTATTTGAACTACTCTACTATATATTAAACAGGTATGTTTTTACAGATGTTTTGAATGTGTTAAGTGTGGGTGCAGTTCGTATGGGTAGGGGTAGAGCATTCCAAAGTATTGGTGCGGTGTATGCAAATGAACTGTGGCCGTAGTGCTGTGTTCTGAAGCGAGGAACTTGAAGAAGATGCTGGTTTTGTGATCTGAGAGCACGTGCGGGTGTGTAGAGATGAATGAGTTCAGACAGGTAAGAAGGAGAAGAGCCAGATAGAGTTTTGTACGTCAGGAGAAGAATTTTGAACATGTACGCAATAACTCGTCAGGCATGACTAAGCAAAATTTAAAGTCTAATTTATAAACTTTTATTTTCCCGGCGTGCTCAGCGAAGCATGGAAAATCACTTTAAATTGTGATTTGTTTTGAGGAATAGAATGAAAAATTGTTGTTAGCGTTAGGATTTTGACATGTACTCAAATTCACAGTAAGTAGCGAGCTAAAGTTTTGCGGTATAGTCTCTCATTTTATTTGATCTCATTTTAGGGTTCATTATTGCTTGATTAATTGATGAATTTGCACATATCTTTCGATTATTCAAGTATAGATTTACTTATTTATCAATGCATTCGTTTACTTTGTATCTACTCTATAATCTGCTAAACTTCTAGTAGTATTACTACACCTTCTTATTTCGAAAATTTTTTATCTTTAATTCTCACACAATACGAACAATATCAGTGGTGTGCGGTATGAATTTAACAAGAAAATAATTTCAACAGTAGATGGCGCTAAGAGAAAGGAGAAAATCGCCTCTGTCTTCCAAAGGACAAAAAATATTGGAACTCCCTGTTGCTAAAAATAAAGCTCAATATATACTTTTTAACTAACATGAACAGTTAAAAATCACTCAGGCACATATCTATTGCTGTCATATGGGTCTTGCTGTCATATGGGGGATTTGCCTGTATTACAAGAGTGTAACATTTATACTATCGATCCGGTTAAATTCTGTTAGGTTGAATTTACGAATTTACTCCTGACACTTTTATATAAAAACAAGAAAGAAAGAAATAAAGAAAGATAAAGAAAGAGAGAGAGAAAAAAAATGGAGGTGCCGTTCCTGTGGAAAAGTGGCGAGGGGATCAGGGGTTGTGGTTGGTTGTAAGTGAGGGAGATTGAGAATGGGAAAAAGACAGAAAGAAAGAGAGCTGTCGGGGGGGGGGGGGGGGGGAGGGGGCCACTGGCACAAGGAGACAGGTATAAAGAGAAGAGAGAAACTAATTATGACGTTTCAGACTTTACGCGCGCACAAATTATCCAATAGGAAAATCTCTGCCAACCAAACTGCGCACACAACTACGAAACAATGGATGTGCTAGTGCGCACGCGCGAACAGCAAAGTTTCAGCCAATTGGGAAGCTTGCTTCTTTGACTCTCGGTAGTAAGTTGTGTGCGCAAAATGTCCAATGGGAAACAACCTGTCATTGTTAACTGGGCGCACCTCTACGTAACAATGGAAATACTAGTGCGCAACAACTTTCAGCCAATGGGGAAGCTTGTCTCTAAAGCTCTCAATAAAAAGATGTTGCATGTTTATAGTAACGCAATGTAACGTGCATATGCCTCATTCTTTATGAATTCTCCTTGCTGTAAAGACTTGTATTTGCTACCCGTCTTTATATCTCTGCAAGAATGTTCAGTCAAACTTCTCGCAATCGCCGAATCTTTGGTGGACTCGGAACGAGAGTGAGAAAATGTTTCAGGCGTCTGTGTTGCTTTTCTTCAGGTATATAAACAATTCCTTAATTTCCTTTACTTTATTGCATTATGGTCGCATAAAGCATTATGAATACATTCCGACCATATAGACGTATTTGTGGAAATTGCGTATCATTTGTTGAATGAAAAGATTTCTCATTTTTATTTGTAAACGTTTTTCTTACAAATAGTTTCAAATTAATTAAACACCTTTTATAGATCCTTAACCGGTATAATAAAAATAAAAGATTAAAAAAAGAAAAAAAAACAATAAAAACACGAATGGGTGAAATTAAATAATCTAAAATTCAACCTTTCTTTTCATTCTAACCATCAGCTCCTGAGAATGACAATGAAGAACGACGATGTCGTGGATTGACCGCAGCTGACCTCAAAATGGTAGGTTGTCAATATAATATCCTCCTTTCCATCATATGTGAACCCCTGCCAAGTTGCTTTAAAATCAAACTTTCTAAAAGTCCCCACCCCAAACCCCCCCCCCCCAAAAAAAAAAGAAAAAACAATCTCTTTCTCTCTTTCTCTATTCCTCTCAGTCTTTTTCTCTCTCTTTGTTTTTGTCTTTGTTTTTCATTTTAACTTAGATAGAGATTACTTTACATGCAAATCGAAATAAGAACAATATGATTGGCTTTCTCATTTTTCAATCCTTTCCTTTCAATATGACAATCAAATTCCTCTTTCATTCACATCGATCTTTAAGTTTTGGAAATGTAAGCCAATTATCAAACGTTTTAGATGGCAATTCTATTGTCTTTAGAATTTCGACCAATTTGATTTCGATGTTAATTTCACACTGTTTCTCTATTTTCTCTCTATACAGTTTCACAATACCGACATTACTGGGGTCGAGCAAAACCTAAGCCCCTCCACTTCAAGATGGAGTTCAGAGGAGAGTATATACAGTTCTGCATCTGACCGCTGGTCGCTCAGTGGTTCACAAGTCTCCGTCGATATTGATGGCGACGATGCCTCCTTCACAACAGCCAGTCTTCTCGACTTCCTTCAAGAAGAGGACAGTCTTAGTCTGTCGAGCACTATTACCAGCGTCACCGATATGAGTGACTGCGGTGCCAGCATCTTCGAAAGTGACAACGAAGACATTGATGTCCCTGACACCGGAGATGAAATCATTTCTGCTGCTACCAAGTTTCTAGATGAAGTCATCTTTGAGGTCGTGAAGAGAATGAGCAGTTAAATGAGAATAGAAATATTCAACCCAACACCTCCGGCTTTTGAGCAAAACACCACTAGATTTTGGAAAACATTCAAATAATAAATGCATTATTTGAATTAAAAACACGGTTTTAGTCTCTACTTTGTAATGGTGTTATGTGTTGTTGTTTTTGTTTGTCAAGGAGTAAATTATTTATATATTTATATTATTTATTTATTAGGTCTTCTTTATACAGAGTAGCCCTTTCAATAATGAAATTGATCTTCCTAGGGGCTCTGTACGATTAAGAATACAAAATACAAAATATATACAAACATACAAACATACAATATAAAAAAAATTGATCATAACCTGTGAGGGAGGAGGGGGGATGTGCTTAAATGAAGGGTAAATAGATTAAAACCATTGCTAGTCATATTTGTTCCATTAGGCTGCACGTAAATACCAAATTTATGCACATAAACAAAATCACAATTTAACTTATTAAACTTCTGAAAAGCACGCAATAACTTATCGCCATTGCTCCCCATTAAGAGGGGAAAACAGACAAGAAAAAAAAAAAAAAAAAAAAAATCACAATTTTGTAAACTAAATATATTAACGTCATGATTTTCTCTTCTTCTGTATCAGGGAAAATCAGACAAACAAAAGACAAGAAGAAAATACAAATGGAGCCATCTAGCTTAATTCTCACAAACGCATCTGAAACAAATTATTCTTTACTCTTATCAGAGCATCATGGGATGTGAGGCTTTGCATGAGTGTGATAAAGATTCCCCGGAATCCCATTGGAACCACTTACGGCAATCTCATTTGACCAGTCCCAATCTTCCAAATTTCTTCTTCATATACCGGTACCACCTTTAAAGATTTGATCTTGATTTATATAACCTAAGTAAATGGACACTTTCTTGCCTTTGACAATGAAATTAGGCCTCCAAAATAAAACTGTGCACCCGATTATAAGCACTGCCCACTGTAGAGCCCCAAAACTACCCAAAACTAAAAATATTTTGAGATAGAATGTAAAATAACTCAACTCTTTACTGCGTGTAAGAGGACATTTAAGCATTGATCCACTCATTCGTTCAATATATTGATACGGTAGTGGACAGTTGGCCTTTATTCATAGTATTCATAGAAGTTTCTTAATCGTTCTTTATTCATTAAAAGTTAACTTCGCATTCTACAAAATCAAAGGGCATGAATTATTTCCTTGCCTCTAACCGATCGAGATCGCAAACTATTGATTTTATCAGGTGACTTTTGTCAGTCAGGTGACACCGTACGAAAGACTTGTTGAGAGTTGAAAGAAACCATAATATTGGATAGATGGTGCATACATGAACACTATTTTTCATATGAAACATACACTCTTATACACTCTTACACTATACACTCTTATTTTTATGAAATTTGATCATCAGTTGAAAGCAAGCGTCAATGAGGATATTGGTTGTATGTGATCTGAATCAACAAGAATTTAAAGTTTAGATTCGTCCAGGGCCACGCCTCTGTCTTCCGTTATATCCAGAAGTTCCCGAATCGAAAATTATTTGGTTCCCCTGATGTTAAAAAAAATACCATACACTGGTTTATTAATATCCTTCACGCGCGCGCCATGAGGTTGTTGAGTGAAGGGGGGTAGGGGGGGGGGGGGCTTTGGGGCGCTAGACCCCCCGGATCAGAGCTAGGAGACGTCAAATTTGAGGTATAAAGGGCGCCAAAATCGCCGAGAGGGGCGCAAATTTAAGGTGAAGACCTTTTTTTCTTGTTGTTCTTGCTTGTCAGCCATCCGGCGGTGCCAAATTTGCTGAAAGGTTCGCCAACAGTCGAGCCCCCTCCCCCCCCCCCTTGGCCTCAAAATCCTGGGTGCGCACATGTCCCTAGTTAAATAATCACCCAGTACATAAATTGATATCAATGAACAATGATTGAATTCGAACAGTCAGCCACGGATTAAAATCTGACTAGCAGATGAGTGATTCGTCTGCATTACAAAAGTGTCAAATAATACCGATCCTGTTGAATTTTGTTAGCCTCACATTTACGAAGAGTCTTACTCCTTAACTTTCATAAGAAGAAAACCAGAGGTATGATTTCTATGGGGAGGTTAGAAGGGGAGGGGCGGATGGTTGTGAGCGAGGGAGGAAAAGAGGGAGGGATGGAGAGCTAGAGAGAGAGAGAGAGAGAGGGGGGGGGGGGTAGAGAATGGTAGCACTGCGGGGAGAGAGATAGGTATGGTAGAGAAATAGTGAAAAACAACATGGTGTCATTGGGTGACTTCAAGTCCGGTGTTGAACGCTGGTGTTGGTGTTGCAGCAAAACCAACACCAGCGCAGCCTCAACACCAAATTTTAAGTCTGTCGGTGTTTGGGGTTGACCTCGCAAGATTCTGACGTATTTCCGGTCGTTTCTGTATCACTTATGTAACCTGACCAACGGTGTTGGAGCTGGGTTTACGGACCGTTTTGCTCTCTCAACAGGCGCGCAACTAGGGGGGGGGGGGGGGGGGGGGGGGGGGGGGGGCTGGGGGGGCGCCAGCCCCCCGGGTCAGAGCCAGGGGGCGCCAAAATTTGTTGACTAAATGCGCTTATAAAGGGGCGCCAAAAGGGCAGGGGCGGCAAAATTTGTGCGCAGCCCCTCGGGGGCGCTAAAGGGGGGCGCCAAATTTGAACTGATGACCTTTTTCTTTTTTTTTTTTTTTTTTTTTTGCTTGTCAGCTCAGCCGGGAGGGGAGGGGGGGCGCCAAAATTTTGCTCAGCCCCCCGGGGGGCGCCAAATTTGAGGTAGGGAAATTTTTTATTTTGGTTGTCAGCTTAGCGGGGAGGTGTGGGGGGCGCCAAATTTGGGCTCAGCCCCCCGGGTATGAAAATCCTGGGTGCGCGCCTGCTCAACACCAATACCAACACCGAACACCGTACTTGAAGTCACCCATTGGTTCACATGTTATTCTAGAGAGCGTCATTAAAATAATGAAAATAATTATGACGTTTCAGGCTTTACGCACACACAAACTATCCAATAGGAAACACTCTGCCATGCCAAACTATGCACACAACTACGAAACAATGGTTGTGTCAGTGCGCACGCGCACAAAGTTTCAGCCAATTGGGAAGCTTGCCTCTTAGACTCTCGGTAGCAAGTTGCGTGCGAAAAAAATATCCAATAGGAAACGACCTGTCATTGTTAACTGGGCGCACCTCTACGTAACAATGGAAATACTAGTTCGCAACAAACTTTCAGCCAATGGGGAAGCTCGTCTCTAAAACTCTCAGTAAAAAGATGTGCGTGTTTATAGTAACGCAATGTAATGTGCATATGCCTCATTCTTTGTGAATTCTCCTTGCTGTAAAGACTTGTAATTGCTACCCGTCTTTATATCTCTGCAAGAATGTTCAGTCAAACTTCTCGCAATCGCCGAATCTTTGGTGGACTCGGAAAAAGAGTGAGAAAATGTTTCAGACGTCTGTGTTGCTTTTCTTCAGGTATATAAACAATTCCTTAACTTCCTTTAATTTATTGCATTATGGTCGCATTAAGCATTATGAATACATTCTGACCATATAGACGTATTTGTGGATTTTGAAAAGATTTTCATTTTTATTTGTAAACGTTTTTCTTACAAATAGTTCCAGGGTGATTATACAACACAATACAATACAATATGGATACGTATAGCGCTCAATACACAGGTATGGTTCCAGAGCGCTTTACAAAGAAGAATAAAGAAGAAGAACAGAAGAATAAAGAAATAAAAGAAACTTTTATCGATTAAACACCCTTTATCGATCCCTAACCGGTATATTAAAAATAAAAGATTAAAAAAGAAAAGGACAAACAATAAAAACACGAATGGGTGAATTTAAATAATCTAAAATTCTACCTTTCTTATCATTCTAACCATTAGATCCTGAGAATGACAATGAAGAACGACGATGTCGTGGATTGACCGCAGCTGACCTCAAAATGGTAGGTTGTCAATATAATATCCTCCTTTCCATCATTTGTGAACTCCTGCCAAGTTGCTTTAATATCAAAACTTTCTAAAAGTCCCCCCCCCCCAAAAAAAAGAAATAAAAATAAATAAATAAATTAAAAATATATCTCTTTCACTCATTTTTCAATCCTTTCCTTTCAATATGACAATCAAATTCCTCGTTCATTCACATCGATCTTTAAGTTTTGGAAATGTAAGCCAATTATCAAACGTTTTAGATGGCAATTCTATTGTCTTAAGAATTTCGACCAATTTGATTTCGATGTTAATTTCACACTGTTTCTCTATTTTTCTCTATACAGTTTCACAATACCGACATTACTGGGGTCGAGCAAAACCTAAGCCCCTCCACTTCAAGATGGAGTTCAGAGGAGAGTATATACAGTTCTGCATCAGACCGCTGGTCGCTCGGTGGCTCACAAGTCTTCGTCGATATTGATGGCGACGATGCTTCCTTTAC
>BQKZ01007117.1:0-34005 GCA_036244855.1 Temnopleurus reevesii | reverse complement strand
CATTGCGCTAATATCCGAAAGCACAAATCTTGAATAAAACAGGTTCCAATTATAGTGGGCTGACAAAATGGGAGCTCATTGCATTCCAACAGCAAGCCGAAAGGGGGAAGGGACGTCGTGTACATANNCCCCCCCCCCCCTTTCTCGTCCTCTTCCCGCTCTGGTACCGGACCTAACAAGGCAATACTCTTCAAATTTCTACGATACTGTTACCAATCGGGGACTTTTTTCATACAACTCAATGATATGATGTAATATCAATTATATATCATACATATCATGGATATTGATTGATTATAAGAAGATGGTATAAAAGAACTACTGAGACAAATTAAGTTCATAAGATGAGACATTTAGTAACACGATTGAAGGAAAATGTAATTAACTTGCAGACCAGTGAATCGATTAGAGGCTTTCAAACACCATGAAGAAAGAATTTCACAGATAAGTAGTCATTAATCATTTGATGCCGACCCTTTTGTGGTTCCTTAGAAAAAATCCCACATAGGCCTCACCAAACTGTAACCTCACAAAGTTTCACCAAACTGTAAACTTATAATTTCGGTAATTGCGTCAACTTTTCTTTACCCCCTAAATGAACTACTGTATTTGTGTCAACTTTTCTTAGCCCTGTTAAACAAAACGTAAATTTTACTGTTAGGATGACAAATGTTATAACCTAGTGTGACCAATTGCACGGAATCTTCTTGGAAATCTTCTTCTTGCTAAGACGTCTTAACTTCTTGTATCACCCCTTAACACAGACTCAAAACTGTATACATCTATGTTAAGAGGATGTCATAAGAAGTTAAGACTTCTTACCTGGAAGAGGATAGCTAATATACCATTTTGTGCAAGTGGCCCCGGTTCAATTGATCTGATTGGATTCGAATGTGTATAACTAAATACAGACGTCACCTCTGATTATGGTTTAGCAAAGAACGTGTAAAAAAAAAAAAGAGACGGGATGAGGCACATACTATGTGCTACCATATGCCGCATCATACGTACCTTCTTTCAGCACGTCCGGACTTCGAAATTGATAAACAGTGCTGCTCTTTTCTCCATATTTGTAGTTAGCAACCACCTGTTATTAAAAAAAAAAAATCGATGCGTATTATTATTATCACCCGATTCTGTTATTGTCACGTAAGGTGCTCGCTAGAATAGCACTGGGAGGTATGGGGGCTGGACCCGCCTCATTGTCAAAGTTAGGAGGGGCGCCACATTTTAGTTAAATTAGGGCATGCAAATTTCTGAGGGGCAAATGTGAGCTGATGACTTTTTTGTGTTTTTGTTTTTGCTTGTCAGCTTCTCGAGGGGAAGGGGTAAACTTAATTTGATAGTTATTGGGGAAACTGAGATATGGCAGATTTTTATCTCTAGAGAAATCTAAGATGCTATAAAAATGGATAATGTTACAACGCTACCTCGTCACCCAATAAAAGAGTAATCGAGTTTGCGGAAAAAAAAACTAAATACTGTGTTTGCCACAAAACTACATATATTTTAATGACGTCAAGAATGTGTTTTGGCTTATCATGTGTGCAGCATGTGTGAATAAATCAAAATCATAACCAATATGGGACCATATTGGTAGTGCGCCTATAAACAGTTAGATTGCACATTCGATTACGTCAGATTTCTGCCCATTACTGTGTCAGACCCTTTCCGATGTACATGTTTGGTGAGAACGCTCAAATTCGGAGGAATGCTATTGATAACTATCATCCATGTCTCTGGAATTCATTTATTTATCTCATTAATTAGATTGTTTATTTTCTATATATATTCATATAATCGTCATTTTATTGATTTTTTGTACAGAACCCGGAACCTCACCTGTATGGAATAGTTCGTAGCAGGTTTGAGTCCTGTCAAAATCATTTCCGGTTCGCCCAAGGACCCACAATCCTCCACATCGCAGGAAACCTCCGTTGTTGTGTTGTCTTTGAGGCCATTCTGCCAGTAGATTATTGTGTAGCTGGTTGTGTTGTACGCAGCAGGTATTGGCTCATCCCAGCGGACGGCTGAAGATGTTGCATTCAGTGACGTCACGACGATGTTTCTGGGAGGATGGTATGCTGGAACGAAATGGGGAGTCTTATGAGGTGAGTGAAACCTTTTAGTTATTTTGAGATGTTACCATTAAACTAATTCGTGATGCTACAACTTTTGACAATTTGTATGCCCATTTTCGAATTTTTTTTGAATATTTCATTCAAAATGAAGACCCTCCTTGCTTCAACCAAGGTGGGTGCAATGAAGTCGGAATTTGGGTGCTCCTGCCGCTGTGCTCACACAAACTATGGATAATTGCGCTAGAGTACTTACAAGCAACAGTTGTATTCGCTTCTACCACAGGACTGTAGCTTCCAGAAAGATGGTAGTTGTGGGCACGCACGACAAGTGCGTATGTCACCGATGGAACAAGACCAGATATTGTGACATTGGTAATATCATTGTCGTCATTTCCAACCACGGCAGATCCGTTCCGCGAGAAGATTATTCCATTAGCCGTTAACATGTACGTGTACATAGTGATCGGCCCGTTCCGTGATCCACAGGGCGGTTTCTCCCAGGAGAACGTAATACTATCAATTGATTTGCGAATGCATTGAACGTTGGTCGGTATTCCAGATGGTGCTAGGGTTAAACAGAAAATATCGGAGTCATTAGGACTTTTGGGCATGCTAAGAATAAAAATATTACTTGCTGTGTATGGTAATTGCCATCTCGTCCAATGACCATTTCGTCCAAACGCGCTTCGTCCAACATTACTTCGTCTATAAACATTTCGTCCAAAGTTCCCAGAAGGAAGTACGCTAAAAAACTATTAATGGAGAATGTGATGTGAAATGATTTTTTTTTCACTGTACTTGTCCGAAAACGTATGAGAACGAGAAGAATGAAATGGTACTTATAGATACTATCGCTTATTGTGTTGTGTGTGTGAATTAAGGAAGGAATGAAGGAACATTCCGCTGCGCTCTTCGGGAAATTTGAATTGGCGTTGATTTTTAATAATTTGTTTGTTTATATATCACCATTTACGGAAAATGATTAACATTAGCGTCCCCTCTCTATCCCAATGAATACATTGATATGATGTACTATCTATAGAATTTACGATGGCTTAAAAAAAAGAGAAAACACATTTTACGAATTTACCTGCAATTCGTGTCCTGAACATGGTACATGATTCATTTCCGCGCCCTGCCAAATTATATCCAGTCACACATATTTCATATTCTGAGTAAGGTCGTAGGCCTGTGATGCCATGTACCCGCTGATCATGACGAGTATTATATGTCTGTTGCTCTACGATTTCTGTCGGTCGACACAAGAGGTCTTCCAAGAGTAATTCATAGGTTACTTCGTACCCCGTTGCGTCGCACGGCCTGTCATTTGGTTCATCCCAAGTCGACCTTATTTCACCTTGTGAGGAAGACCCATCAACTTCTTGAACCGTGATGTTGCGTGGAACACCCGGTGCTGGATAAGAATGTATGGACAAGATGGAAAATCGATAATCTGTTGAGAACATATATTTAGATGTTTACACTCGGAAGCACGATACACAAGATACCTTCCAAAAAGTGGTCATAATACATCACGATGCATAAATGTTTTAGAAAAAAAAAAATATATATATGCTCGCGTTTCATGCTTTTGTCCACCTATCTATATCGGGTTTAAGACAATTATAATATATATATATATACAGATTTTATAAAGTAAAAAATAAGGTCTCCGAAAGGCAGATCCGTTACATTTTGTGTCGATCCGCTGGCCCGCGGTCCAAAAGAAAAGGAGATCTGCTTTGTTTTTAAGGGGGGCCTCTCCTCGTAAACTGGCACAAGGCCTGACACAGTCATCATGACATCGTGTCATTCCTTGTTGATCTTACATTAACTGATCAAGCTCATATGCAGGTGGCGGAGGGGGTGCCCCTTCAAATCAAAATATTTAAGTAAAAGGACGAAAGTTGATATAAGTACACCCCATTTACGTGCGATTCTGGCCAGGTACCTGATGATATACATATAATGTTGGTTTTTTTTATCTTACCTTGGACAAATGTAGTTATTGTCTCACTACTCCATGGCGTGCTAAATTTCGTAACTCTCCCTGTGTCAATCTCCGTCCTCGTGACTACTCGTACTATAAACTGGTACGAAGTACAGGCGTGGAGTTTATCCGAATTCATCTGAAAGACCACACTGTTACTTGACATACTTGAGAGGGTGCCTACGAATAAGTTTTCAGAATTGCCATCCTGGCGTAGTCTATAATCGTATCTCCGGAATGTGCCATGAAGATCGTCACAGTCGGGTTGATTCCAGTTGAATGTTAGATTAGTATTGGTAACCAAACCTGTAAGACCCTTGACAGGCTCAGGATCTTTCAAAATTAAATCATGGATAGAGTTATACGTTCACATTGCATTACATTTCGGGATGGGGGACGTACATTAAATGTTTTATACACCATAGGGGGTGTTGCTCAAAGGATGCAATTGATCATAAGTTGCAATTGATCGGTACGCGCCAATCAAAATCATTGTTTCATGCGCACCTTGTTAAATGCGCACACCACGCGCGAATGAAAATGCGCGCTACAGTTTGCAAAGTTGCATTTGATTTGCAGTTGATTTTGAGCAACACCCCCATAGAGTGAAATAATAAGAATCCTGAAATAGGATCAACGAATAATGAATAAAGAATAATGGTTATGTACCGTTTACATTTGAATTAAATTAGTTCTTGATATTGTTTTGAATAAAACAATTACATAAAATGTACATCATGGCTGTTTCTTCAAATCAAGTCAAAATGCAAATCGTATCAAAGAGTAGTGGAATTAGATCCTATAAATAATAACACTGATAATAATAATAATAATGATAATAATAATAATAATAATAATAGTTAATGACTTTTATATAGCGCTTATTAACTCTAAGCCCCCTACAATTGCAGCATTATTACCCTGGCTTTAGACCGGTAGCCACCAGCGCACTTGGCATTTCAAGGAATACATTTTCCTACCAGATGCACTGAACCCAGGTGATGTGAATGGGTATACCCATTCACATCACCTGGGTTCAGTGCAGCACAATGTGGATAAATTGCTTGCTGAAGGAAATAAACGCCAGGGGTGGGACTCGAACCTACGACCTTCTGGTTGAAAGGTGAGAGTCATGACCACTACACCACGACGATAGTAAATTACAATCGATTCAAATTCGAATAGGTATGCCCTACCACTTGAAATTTATTGAAGCCATAACATATTGAGATTTATTTCAGAATTTATATGATCACATTTTGGTTTCACATTTCTTGTTGGTCTGAGTCCGATTTGGCTCAAATCTCCACATTTTGTTCACGTGATTTTTCGTCATACAATGAGCACACGATAATTCCAGTGGTTTCTGGTTCCCCTTTAAATTCAATGGATAACAAACATAACAAAATATTTGTCAATCATCAAACATTATAACGTATCAGAAAACATTTAACGATAATAATTAAAAAAAAAAAAAAGAATAAAGTGAATAATCGATGAGTGGAATTGAAATATGGTGACCAACTAAAAAGATAAGCTACAGGGCTGTTAAAAGGTCATCGGGCAAAGAAATATAATCAAACCGGACACAATGTATAAACATGATAAAATGAATTCAAATAGAAGTGATAAGAGTGAAGACAAAAGCTATTTGAATGGGAAAACAATATATGGGAGTCATGGACATTAAGGATTAGGGAGAAGGAGAAGAAGACTGTGCTTAACTTTCTCGTTTTACTGAACATGCTGAATACGGTATCATAATGTCAAAACACAATGGGCGTGCAGAGCTTTAATGATCGACCTTACTTTTTAACACATTATTATATATAACCAATTTGCATGGTGTAGTAAACATTCGAATAGATTTACGGTTATCTTTCAAGATATAATCCGGAAAAAAGACTTGCTAAAAAAATGAAATATAAAAATAAATCGTCTTTTGGTATACGACATGCTGCAGTACTAGGGTGTTAGTTAATCACAGTTCTAGTTTTCATGATGTGAAAATTAAATGTTTTTCCTTCAATGCAGGTCCTCTCACCGCTCGTGATTTCGTCACCTGAGGACGAGTTAGATAACTTGGTTGAATCTGTCTCAGAATGTCGTGCTTTTTATATTTTTTTTCTGGCTTTTGCTCAGTCCTTTTCGGGGTTATTTCTGGGATCAAGATACCACTTCACCACAAAAGTATTCGAATGGACAAGAGAGTTATCAAATCTTGGCACTGGATAAACCAATGCATTTTGTGGAAAGGCAGTTCTAACCAAAGGCAGGTGGAAAGATCGGGGAACGCTGTCGGGTGTTGTACGAATAAACTTTTGGCAGGTGGTTTTAGATAAACAGTAATATATGATACAGTAGAGGCTAAGACGAATCATTTAACCTTAACATTTTGGTTCATGAAGATCAATGATAACAAAATACGTTGCGAATCATGTGATTTCTCTTCTAATCTGTATATTTTTCATATAGCCTATTAGACTAGTTTTCATATTGATTTTATAGCAATCTAGCTTGTACATTACCAAAAACAAGAGTATGCCTTCTATTTTGTTCTGCTGTGCGGGGAATACGAAACATTGTGAGGTCAAACTTTGGCAACTTATTATAATTTTAATGTTAGCCGTTCTGTGGATTTTAGAATGAAAGTTTCGCCTGACTCTTTACAATAGCCATTATGAAAAAGGCACATTGGTGAATTATCTGCAGTTAATTTGTGATTCATTCATCTTTTTCAAACTTACCAATATGCGTAGTTTGTTGAGCTATGCAGATTTGTTGTTTTAGAAATTTGCATTAATTACAAAATGATTTCTTAATATTCAAATTTCAGCGTATTCAGGTTTAATTGCCATGTGGTGTCTACTACACTGATAGCAAGGATACTGCTTGTTCTATATTATTTGCCACAGACGTTTCACAAGAATCCGTTATACCGCAATACAACCCGTACTAAACCTACCTGCAGGTAACGTTCTTCCCTGTAAAGTACCGGCATATGCACCACCTGGAACGCCGGGGATTGTTATCCAAATATTGTATGACGCAAAGGGATCAAGACCCTCAATATCGAATTGAGTTAAAGCAGTGGAACTCGTAGTCATGATTGGAGAGCTATGTCCCTCCGAGGGACATGATGCCAAGTGGATACGCTGGTATGTCACGTCGTATGTAATTCCTTCGTCTCGGCATCGATAACCCACTTCCCATGTGACATCCAGGGACTTAGTACGATTCTGAACACTAGCAGTTGTAACTGAAAAAAAGTGACATGAAATGACACATGAGGGCTCTTTTTTAATAAAGAAAATTAGGTTTCCTTAAGTAATGCATAATTACGGAGATAAATCATGTCAAATGTGCAATTTTTGTTTAATATTTACGTTAAGATTTCGAAGTGTCATCTTTACATCTGTGCGAGTGTTACCCAAATATTGTTTGAAGCGAAGGGATCAAGATCCTCAATATTGTTGATGGGTAACTTAATAAATTCCTACCCGTTTCCACGATATGAAATGTATAAGTTGTTTTTTTCATAAGAATATTACTATTATTCCAAATCATTTCTTTCTTAAAATGCATTTTAGGTTCCCTTTATCTATGCATCAAATTCTAGACCAAGTACAAAATAAAACTATAAAAATACTAGATAGACAATATCCATTACATAACATACTCGATGAAGGTAGATTTATATTAACAATGATTTTCAGGGTGCTTTATTGCATTTTACAAATATTACAAATAAATTCTTGTTTTTGCAATAATTTGATTATTCAATTTATAAAAGGAGTTTGCACATTTTTTTTAGATTATCATGATTATTGTGATGTCAGCACATGAATACGTTAAATGAGCTGACTGTGAAACTATGGTCAAAATTAGACACTCTGATGTTCAGTTACGACTTTTAAAACTCCAAGTGATACTTTCTGATGGGGATTCGTGAGTCGGCAAATTTTACGAGATGTGTTACCTCTTTTCGCACGACTCGCCATTCATTATTTTTTTCAAATTTTAAAAATGTTGTTTTTTGCTTGTCGAGTAATCAACATGTTTGTTTAGCATATGTAAATAAAAAGTTGACACTTATCATTACAGATTATTGGAGATTCAAATTTTAAATTGTTCTCTTTTTCGGAAAAATCAGCCAGAAAAGAGTATTCCCCAAAAAGTGGTTGTGATTCCTCATTTGAAATTTCGTATTGATTCATTGTATATGTATGTACAAAGGTAATAGGTACTTCACCATCTATGACGTCACAGACTATGCGAAAGTTGCCTATTCAAGGATGGCCATCACATTGGGAAAAGAAAAATTTGAATATTCATTAATTTTAAACCGATTATTCAATGGTGTTCAAATATTCATAGTTTGATCATAACGTGTTCCTCCATTCACTGCCACATCTGGCGGATGTTTCCCTTTAAGTATCTGAATAATTTAGAGGCTACCCCATGCGTTTCAAAAAGCTTCACAATTTGTTAGAAATGGATGAAATACCTTTAGGTTTTGTAGTGAGTTGTATATATTTGGATGAACCGGATGATATATTGTTGACCGCCCAAAGATACAAGGAGTAAGGAGTGCATTGTTCAAGGCCTGTAAACGTCACGAAGGAAGTATCCATTGACATGATTGAGGTTATATCTTGGAAATTGTCGGAGTACCAAATGGTGGCGCAATATTTCACGAACCTCCCCATTACATTATTGCACGTCAGCGGGTTCCAGTCTAATGTGAGCGTTGAACTTGTCGTTGAATGGCTTTGTATTGTCAGCTGTGGTGGTGCTGGAAATTAGATGAACATAAAGCTGAAATTAAATTGCCACATATCACTTCTATAGTCTATATTAAGACTGAATCGAAGGTTAATTGAATGAAGACAATATCAATGTTTTCTCACAATATTCATGATTTTTCACTTTGTGGAAACAAAAGATAGATTGTTTCTTTCGCTGAGCTATGGAACTGACTATTTGAAAAAATTCGAAGGCAGATTAACGATTTTTTTAGGTCGAAGGCAGATTAACGATTTCTTTAGGACGAAGCCAGGCGGACACCGATAAATCCCCCCCCCCCCCCGGGGAGACTCTAAAAGTTGCAATTGATCGCAAGTTGCAGTTGATCGGAACGCGCCAATTAAAATCATTGTTTCATGTGCGTCTTTTTAAATGCGCATACCGTGTGCGAATGAAAATGCGCGTTACAATTTGCAAAGTTGCAGTTGATTTGCAATTGATTTTGAACAACACCTCCTTAGATGGCTTTAAATATGACTTCCCAGCACCTTGGAGTTGTTGGTGTACTGACTATTTGCATACATGCATACATGCATGAAATTTTAATCTGAAGGGAACTTGATATGCCAGGGAGCGCAGTTCCCAGCTTTTAGGAAACGATTGCACTTCGTACTCTCACAAACTGCATTATATCCTGCTAATTTGCCTATTTAAAGTGCTGCTATGGGCATGTGCCTCTCTGACCCACAAAATGATTCTTAGAAAACAAGAAAATATAAGAAAAGAATAGTCGAGAAAGGCATGATATAAGGCATAACACGTGACCAAGATTAAACAATTTGTATGAAAATGACTGTTCAGTAATATAACTGGAATGATCATGCCTTTTTATTCATAATCCTACTTCAAGCTTTTTCTTATTTGTGGGTCTGGTTTTGTTGCATGTAATCAAGGCAAGATTTTTCTAGTCCAGACCCAGCATTCAAACTTGAATCCCCTCTAATACATACACACATTCCAATATCTCACCTCTTCCAAGTGTTGTTTCATTGAACTCAAAAGTACTGTCTGCCTGCCCAACAATAGAGATCCGTATTCTGTACGTGGCGAAGGCATCAAGATTCGATATAGTTTCCCATTGATTGCCAGTCGAATGTAAAACAGAGGTTGGGGGATGACCAGGCTCTGGGCAGGCTTCTGTTCCAACTCTTTGGTAGGTCAAGTTGTATGTGTATGCGTGTGATCCATTACATCGTGGATCAACGTCCCACTGCAGCTTAAGGTAATTTGTAGATTTGCTCCATACTCTAGCATTGGTAACTGTTAAATTTGAAGTAAGAGATCACAGAGATATTAGTTTATACAAACCGTAATTAGAGAATGGATATTCCTGGGATTCATCAGATAATTTTAGAACGCTGTTGGACTGTGCGCACTGTAAAAATGTCCCTGTAAAACAGGGATGATATTGCGTCTTTCATTCAAGTATACCCCTCCCCCCGGAAAACGCAGTATCTAACATTTTTCGATTTTGACTTTTTGCATGGAAATATAGGTATACCATCCTTGTTTCATGGGACATATTTTCTGCTGAAAAATAATATGAAAACCTTTTTATGTCATGGCACAATTTGCTTTATCTTCATGTTCCTATGGGATTCCCGCACATAAAATAGTAAATATCTTAAATCTAGATGACTGCATTTTTCAAGGGCAGTATTTGCTAGACGTGGCACATTAGCCATCAATTATGTGCAGGAATTTTGAATGTCTGAATATGCTTTACTGACTTCCCTATGTTCCATTCTGTTACTATATCAAACATTTTGGACGGGTCGAGTAAATTTGTGTACATTGATCTTAAACCCATTCCCAATATAGGTAGTTCAACATTATAATATTTTGTGATGATTTTCGGCAGGAGTCTCATTCGATGTTTACATAAAATAAATTAAACATAAATACATGAGGCTTAATAACTGAATGGTGAAGTGTATAATGGTATAGAAATGTAGGGGC
Organism: Temnopleurus reevesii; assembly: GCA_036244855.1. Taxonomy (NCBI): domain Eukaryota; kingdom Metazoa; phylum Echinodermata; class Echinoidea; order Temnopleuroida; family Temnopleuridae; genus Temnopleurus; species Temnopleurus reevesii. Next base: position 23,169 of record BQKZ01007117.1, on the reverse strand, counting down.
GTGCAAATAAATCGAGGCTTCTCATATACATGCCACATCTTACAACGACGTTACATTATGAAAATACAATCACGAAATGTAGAAAAATGATCATTAACACGAAACTATTTTCAAAATAGTCTGGACGCAGACAATAGGTCCGTACATCATCTATTCAACTATGCGGACACAACAATGACAAGCCGGTTCCGAATTCAATAGCATTACAAAGGAGCACTGAAATTGCGTTCGACTTAACTTGATTATTTATTCATAATCAAATTATTCCTTATACCTGATAACGACTCTCATTATTTTTCCTTCGTGCAACTTTAATCTGAAGGTGTGCGTTTCACATTAAAGCTTTGCTTTTTCCTGCACATCCCTCCATTTCAAAACTATAAATGCTTTGTCGTTTAAATAAACCCTTAATTTGTAAACAATTATCCTGCAAATATTTGCATGGGCCTTTCATTTGTATAGTTTTGTTTCAAATTATGTTTACTTAAAATTGTTCACACTTAATTCTTGTTATATTTTTTCTCATCGAAATTGGACTAAATAAAAAATCGAATCGAATTAAATCAGGGAGAAGAGTCTACATACACTATTGAAAATGACAAGGGCGGTATAAAAAGTGGGTAGGAGAAGTGGGTAGGAGGGAATGAAGATGAATGCATGAGAGGATAGCGGGAGAATGAGGGCGGCTGGTGCAGCTACAAAGGATTCATTTGGCAGAGATGGATGGAAAATAAACATCTTCATTTAAATTGTTAATATGAAAATAATAGGTTTGATTAGGCTGATGGCAGGGCGTATGGATCAATAAGATATTTTCATAAAGCATAAGATTAAAAATGTTCAGATCGACTTGGGGCTTGCTTTATCTCATGTTCTATGTACTTCCGGTATTTTGGGACCTTGAAGACGAATGTACATTGTTCTACGTGGGTTCTCATCAATAGTAACTTGGAGAATTTGGTTGCTATAAATACCTATGGCCAATGTGCTGTTAGATATCGCCTTTGAGCCATTTTGATGATCTCCGTAGAATGCAGTGAGATTGAGGGTGTATGATGTGCACGGATTCAGAGTGTCGAAAGTCATTGATGAATCTTTTTCATTTGTAATATTTTCATGTGTCACGAGTTTTTCTTCTAAACGTAGAACAGCACGATAGTACATAAGTTCACAGTTGGAGGTTGTAGTGCAAGCCGGCGGGTCCCATCTGAATGTGAGTTGACTACTGGACCTTGATGACAAACGCAAATTTTGGGGTGCTGAAAAACACAGAATAAAACAAAAACAAATGTTACTTCGAAAACGTTACTCATAAGATTTTAACTAATCGTGCAGAAATTGGAATTATGGAGCTATAAGAATCTCGAGATAATATAAGTAAAACGATATAAACTATTTCCGTAAAATAAAGTTGTTCATGGGACAATATAAGCGTACGCAATGTATTGGACACTGTGGACATAAAAATCAGAAGCCAGTTCCGAATTAAATAGCATTACAAATAGGCAATGAATTGGCGTTTGACTTTACAGAAATTATTTATAGCGTGTTCATTACAGTGTTTTTAATCATGATGATGGGTTACATTCTATTTTCTCCGTGATATATTTTTTGGTGGGCGGGGCTTTCCTTTTTATGTAATTGCCTCCATATAGTATACACCTACAGCAAAATCTTGTGAAGAAAAACCGTTTCACGCCTCCGGAAAATGACTTGTTTGGAAGATGGCGGCCCCTTCCATACACTGGCAGCCCCTTCAACTCAACTCGGGTAATTTCTATCTGTTGAATATTTCTCTCAATATTTCTTGCAAATGCCGGATAAATCACTTTGATGAATAAACTGGCAACAATTTTATAACGAGATCGAGTGAGATCTTTGAGTCTTTCCCATAACACAAATACCGGGCAGTTGGAGGCGCCGTGTTGTAGTGGTTCTGACTCTCGCCTTTCCACCCGAAGGTCGTAGATACGAATTCTACCCATGGCGTCAATTTGCTTCAGCAAAAAAAATATCGACACTGTACTGCACTCAACCCAGGTGATGTGAATGGGTACCAGTAGGAAGAAATTCATTGAATGTAGTGAGCGTCAAATGGTAGCCATGCTACAGCCAGGTAATAATGCACAGAGCGCTTAAAAACACTTCGTATTAAGCGCTATATAAATGTTATGTATTATTATTAATACTATTATTATTATTATTATTATTATTATTATTATTATTATTATTATTCAATTTGGAATTCGCTTCTTTTGGGGAAGAGAGGAAAACAAATACAACATTAAAAACACAGCCAAAATGAACCAAAATGAAATATTGGTGTCTGTAATTGTTTAAAAAATCAGCATTGCTTCATATGCATGATCTCATTACTCCATATGATGTAGGTAAAACAACAGCAACAATACCAAATCCTTATCATCCCGTCTAAAACCACCCCACACCAACCGACGTAAAGACCGACTCATACCTTTGCGTTGTTAGCCTGTGTCGGCCTACCGTTTTTGAAAACTAAAAAAGTAATTAAAACAATCCCTGGACGCACAGCATACGCAGATCAGACAGTGGACTGACATTCGGCTTGCGCTGACGTTTCGAATCGGCTTAAATCACTATTTAAGGAATTCTATTTCGTGAAGGATCATAAATGTTAATAATATCAAACCTTCATTATCTGAGCGCGCCCTTTTATAATTTTCAGACACATACGAGCTTTGATTTGTGTATTCTTGGCGATTTTGTGTATCAATGCAGGGGTCATTTTCATCAAATACATAAGTAAACTGTGAAAATCACTGTGGTGAACGGTACACAACATGTCGCCATTAAGATTTTTATCCCGCGCAAAGTTTTCTTTCCTGGCCGTATTTTGGAGGGGTGGACACAAATTTTGAACGTGAATTTGTGCAATAGCGAAGTTGAATGTAATTTCATCTGTATATGTATTCTCCGTCAGCCTAACCCTCGATTGAACCATAATGTAGGCATTGGCGAATTCGGTCAAGCTGAGAAACTTAAGCTTTGTACTTGTAAGGGATGAAGAGCAAATCAGTTTCAAATCAAAGACAATCATAAGTCTGCTCCGACTGTTCTCACTCCCCTCCGACTCGGAGCCGATTCTTATTCTTCTTCTTCCTGCAATGTGCTTAAGACCTCCAAGTATTGCAGCACATCAGTTGGTTGTCTTTCTTGCTAACAAAATGCTTTGAGCTAAGAACACGTTTGGATATTAATTACAATATTACAAAGTCTTCTGTAAGGTGAGTAAGAGATGAAGCGTTATGAGCATTACTTTAATTTGCGACCCACTATTATGACAATATGTTGACTTGTGGTGATCTATGCTACCCTTACCATCACATTTGTGAGTGAGAGAGCTCCCAAATTTTTCCCATATATGTTATAATATATTTTCTTTATATTTTAGTGAGGCAATTTGGTAACGCACCTAAAATTTTCTCTTCATATGCAGAGTACNAACTGATTATCTCGTGTTACTTTAGGATTGCTACCGAATAGTTCCTATGGCAATTAAAAACTCTGTATCACAGCTAAGAACTGAGATTTAATCTATAGATCTGTTGTCCGAGCATTCCCTTTAAACCCACTCCTGTCCAGCGAAACTTGGTAGATGGTCGGTTATAGATGCGCAATATCGTTAAGTGGTTTGGCGATAGAGGAGGGTCAGTTGGGTTTAATTGAATGGATTGATTGGATTAAAGAATATTGATATCTGGGCAAGATGCTGACACGATACAGCTGAAGAAGGGGTGTCTAGCTGACCCCATTTCCAACATTCCGTCTTCATCTCGTTTCCCTTTAGCTGCCCACCTCAAGCTTTTGTTCTGAAATATATGCAATGAAGATGATGATTAAAGCATGATAATTTTAAGAAATGATAATGATGATGATGATGACGATAATATTAATATTAATACTAAACTATTTATAATATAATGATAATAATGATAGTAATAATGATAATGATGATAATGATAATAATAATAATAATAATAATAATAATAATAATAATAATAATAATAATAATAATAATAATAATAATAGTAATAATAACAAACGTAACAATAATAACAATAATACTAATGATGGTAATAATGATAATAACAATAGTACTACTACTTTTTACTTATAATGATAGTAATAAAAAAATATAAATAATGATAATGATAAAAATGATGACAAAAACAATGTACAACTAATAGTGGTGGCTGTTAATCAATTAATCATAGGATTAAACGTTTGCATTGGTCTTGTTTCTGTTTTTGTTTGATATGAATACGGAGGAATCATACATCACTGTATGTCTGTAGTTAAATTGTTATTGATGAATGCACGGTGCATACCTTTCATTTTCCTTTACAATAATAATTATGCGTGCTGAAGAGAAGGCAAGAGACGAAAACTGTGGAAATGTATTGTTATATCAAATAAGTTTGTGGTTCTTCTTTCTCCTTTCGAATTCCATTCACACTTCTGATGTTTTGTCATGGTCATGGTCAATATTTGACAATATTCGATATTTTGACATGTGTCTGTTTTGCTCTATTTCCGTTGGCTGGCTAACAAAGTTGTTGACAAATGGAATCGTACGTATTCTCTCCGTATAAATTTACATAAACCTTGCTTTTGACAAAACGCTTCAAGTAGAACTTGAACTCGAAAGAATGGAAAGAAATGCACATGGTCTTACTTTTGACTGTCAAAATATACATGTATTCTGATATCGGAAAGTTTGTATTCAATTTCAAATGAAACAATTGCAATATATGATTATCGCGTCCAGTATAAGTTTACGAGCAATAAGGAAATGTAATTATTGACTAATTCTTTTTAAAGAGATTTTTTTTTAAATTCAAAATGGCTTCTGGTTATCCGGTTAGGGGCGTCGCAAATATATACATGCATTTATCCAAATCATGGTCAGGCGCGCACCGTGGGGCGAGCTTTGGGGGCGCTAGCCCCCCGGGTCAGAGCTAGGGGGCACCAACATTTGATGACCAAAAGGGCTTATAAGGGAACGCCAAACTGCTGATTGGGGGCGCCAAAAATGAACTTTTTTTTTGCTTGTCAGCTTAGCCGGGAGGGGCAGGGGCGCCAAATTTGTGCTCAGCCCCCCCCCCCCCCCCCCGGTATCAAAATCCTGGGTGCGCGCCTCTACAGTAACTCTGCATATGAAGAGGATTTTAGGAGCATTTGTAGAAATCCCTTGAAGGGGAACTTTTTTATTAACAAAATATATGAAGGTGTAATTTCATGGTTTGGGTCTTCCCAATCAACTTTTAAAAATGCAACAACGCTTCTAACATAAGAGGTTAAAATTTACATTGAAAACATGCTACAAAAATATTTCAAACCATGTTAATCTTGCTGATTTTATACTACTTTTTTATATCATACAAAAGCTGAAAATATCTATTTTTTTTTAATATACATGGTTGTATGAATCAGCATCGAGCAATTTATAGACCAAGTACATTTGTAAGTTTGGAAAATATACTGCAATCTAATTGGTCAAAGAGATACACTACTCCAAATTCCCTACTGTTTCCACGCTGTAGCCTCTTCAATATAAAGTCACACACCCCATGTGTTAATTTCATCAAATTACCCGCCCAGGGACCTGTTACATAAAGGAGATACGATAAATTGAAGATTAATCGTATCTTTGTGATGGTAAACATTTTGTCATAGACTTACGATTAATATTTATCGTAAGTTTAATTGCATATTTTATGTTACAAACCCCAGGGATTTTTTGTCCCTTGTTCAGCCAGAAGACTGGGTTTCATGAAACTCAAAACTTTAACAATATTTTCTTCTATTTTGGGGGAAAACAGTGGATACTGACCTTCTACAAGGTGCCCCATATTGGGAATATTGTAGGAGTAAAGTGCAAATTCCAAGCTTTATTATGATACCAATTTTAATGGTGCTCAAAAAATTAGTGAATGTTTGCAGAGGAAGAAAATCTATCTTAGTGAATCTTTTTATCAAATTAGTTTGGTAAAAACACTGAAACATTTGTAAAGTGATGGAGCAATCAATTTTTATTTTACCCCAAATTAACGTGCTTAAATTGGAGGACAAAAAAGTTTCTTCATTCATTAGTTTAATTTCATGTTTGCATCCTTATATTTCTATGTATGCATATTTACTTTTGTACTTTTCTTGTGTTTTTCTGTTGTAGGGCCCCTCTGAAAAACAGTGCTGTGATCACTGACTGGGCAACCCTACTGAAATAAAACAAATAAATAAATAAACTAGAATTTGTGAGGAGCAGGGTTTGAGAGCGAGGCCTGGAAAATAACACGCTCGTGTTTGACTCATAATTATGATACACTCGTGCTTTATGGCTGTCACGCGTCAACCACAATGAATCAATCTGATCGGCCACAAATACATATACATTATACATATAATGACACGTTGGTTACGCAACTTTCGACATCTCTACACGCTCACTTTCAATACTCCAAAGCCCCTTTCCCCTCACCCTCCATTTTAGCATATCCTGAATTATGCCTCATTACATTTGCATCCAAATTATTGCTAAATGATGCCCACGCTTTTTTACACATGGGGTAAAAACTCATTTCATGAAACTTAAAACCTTTTATGTATTAAATAAACAAGAACGAGGAAAGGGAACGCTATGACGCACAGAAATATCAAGAAGGTTATCTCCCGCTTCATATCTGTGTATTTGAAGGAGGATGTTTCATGATGATAATTTGGCTTCATGATGATAATGTGTGTTTCTTGGCATTGAACCACAACTCCTTAATAACAAAGTAGTATCCGTACTTGGAAGTTCCTTTTGCTCAAGCACTTCCTTATCTCAAGCACACAAAATCTGTTTGTAGTTCCTTCGGTTTTATGGAACTCAGTCACAAATCACCTTAGAAACATTTCCAATTTAGACAAGTATTTGTTCAATAAATGATTTGCATGTACATGAACGCAGTGCAGAATATCAGATAATAATATTAATAGATTCAATTTATATAGCCCACGTATCCAATCTGCTGAGTGCTCAAGTCGCTTTGCATTATCATTACCTGGGCCTTAGCCCGGCGTACACCAGCGCACATGAAATTTCAATGAATGAATATTCCTACCAGGTACCCATTCACCTCACCTGGGTTGAGTGCAGCACAATGCGGATGAATTTCTTACTGAAAGTAATCAAGGCCATAGGTGGTACTCAAACCGCGGCCCTCTGGTTGAAAGGCGAGAGCCAGTTCTACTACACTACGGCGCCACCAGATATACGCTGTTTTCTGGCTTTTTAAAGCAGATCTATATTCTCCATTCTGTTATTTCATTTTCTGCTCTGTACGCGCACAGGGACGTGCCATCGCTACGTGTTATGCGCGATATAAAAACTAAATATTATTATAATCTCTCTATATAAAACAGACAAGTTTCAATGTTCTTCTTTATAACGAACTTTACTCCTCGAATGCGAGGTTTTGATCCAAATTCCATATATAACTGGAACAAGGCAATATAAGAACAAAGACGATATAAGAACGATTTAAGAACAATGTCCACCGCTGTATAATGTTTAAATAGTTGATGATTCCAAACAGAATGTTGTAGCTTACATTATGGCAATATAAGAAGATTGTAGATTACAATGACAATATAAGAAAAGTATAAGAACAATCTCCACTGATGTATCCTCATAAAATAGAGCAGAGGCTACCCAGACGCTAGTCAATTTGGGACAGAGCCATGCATCGGTACATCAGTCAGAGAACAGTTGTTCGGTCCTATAGTTATTTGCAACCCGTAGGTTTAAACCAAAGTCATATCACTTGGACGAATCATTGCCAATCATTGCGATTTAATATTCGTAACTTATTTGCAAACGATTCGTTCTGCATTTCTTTAAATAGCATGTGTGAAACGACGCGTCATGTCGAAATATTCATAGACGCAAATGTCGCAATTAAATGTTGAAATCATCACGATTTAGAGCTTGTAATAATTCGTATCAAAATGCTTATATACGCAAACGTCGCGCGAACCATTGCAAGTGTATACTAGTAAATATTCGTAACGTGTGCGGGAATATTCTTTACGTATTTGTAGACGATTCGTTATGGCATTCGTACAACTCTGTTTCGTCTTGTAAATATTCGCAATAGTCACTTTAGAAGTTCTTAAAGGGGAATTACACTGAGACATTAAATTGTTATCATTAAATAAGGAAAAATAAGATAAACAAACTGTGAAAATTTGAGCAAAATCGGATAATCCATTCAGAAGTTATGAATTTTCAAAGTTTTGATTTACACCCCTCATGGGCTCCTTAAATTGGCAAACGTACAGGCACAAAATGGCTGCCAACATGGAGAACTCTCCATTCGCTTTGTACACAAAATTTCACATTTTCCTCTTTTTCCAGAAAAATAGATAAAATTGTGTTTCTTCGGTTAAATATATTATAGCCACATCAATTCTGCAAGCATTCCAGAAAGAACGGGATTGATTCCTCATTTGAAATATGGTATTGATCCATTTTCAATAAATTTATATACAAAGTGAATGAGGGGTTCTCCATGTATGACATCACAGATTATGCTAATTAGCTATACGCATGCCACTTCAAGGATGCCCAGCACAGATGGAAATGATAACTTTGAAAATTCACAACTTTTGAACTGATTATTCAATTTTGCTCAAATTTTCACAGTTTGTTCATCTGATTTTTCTTCATTTACTGACAGTACATTATTGTCTGGGTGTAATACCCCTTTAAATTTCCAGCAAGTTGAAAAAAAAATCGTCAAATTTACAAATTACAAATCGCAAACTTTCGCAAGTAGACTGTAATTGATTCGTACTATTCATTACCTTCTCCTAAACCATCGCAACACTGAACATATACCCATATGTTATGACAAAGTACTAACACATACCGATTAATTACGAAGATCAAATTTTCACAGGTTGTTAATCTGATTTTGCTTCTTTAAATGAGAGCACGGTAATTTCAGGGGCTGGTTGCATTTTAGTCAATAGTGATGACATTAATAATAATAATAATAATAATAATAATAATAATAATAATAATAATACTAATAACACTGGTAAACAGCAAATTTGTTGTCTGTAATTTTGCCGCTGATTTATGGTGAATCTGAGGCGCTGAATCCAAAAATCACATTGGTTTTGCTCAATCAGGTCAAGTTTCCGAGCTATACCCACATGTTGTTTTTTATGTTTTGTTCACTTGGATGCTTGTGTGGAGCACTTTTGAAGGGTTTGGTGGGGTGAAATGTCATGGAAAATAGATATTTTTGCTAAAAATTATTATATTAATGGCAATAAATATTCAGGTCCAATATTTGCTGGTTATTATGTTGAAAATACCTCAGTTTGAAGCCGTGAAACCTTAAAATAGGGCAAAGCATAAAGCTATTGGATAAAAACTGAACTAGAAGACCAGTCAAATACTTAGTTTTCAACATTAGAACATGAATTAGATAAACAAAACAAAAAAAAATGAGGAAAAATGAACAGGTATTGTGAAAAATATGAATGTTTTTATTTAAAAAAATGATGAAAATAATAAACATCATTATAGACCAATTGGCAACTTTTGTGACACCTTTTATTACCAGCTGTACCATGTTATCATGTTCATATAAGGAAATTGTGAATATATCCCTTTATATTTATGATAATCTATTAAAAGGATGAAATATCATGAAAATCAATTGTTTTTGTGTATGAAATATATACAAAAAATATGGAAATATTAAAGTGTTTATTTTGTTAAATTTCTTTAAAAGTCTAATCATTCTGAGGTTTTTTTTTATAGGTATTTATTCTTATCCATAGATAAAGGATAAATGGTGAACGAGCCATTATGTCACCACCAATGTCACCAAATTTGCAAATTTGTCTAGTGATTTTGGCATTGTTTACATAAACTTTTAAAGTATTCAAAATTCATAATTTTCTCTTTACCTCTTCAATTTTCCCTTAACAATTTGTGTTTTGTTTATGAGATTTATGTTATGCTGTTGAAAAATAAATATTTTGGCTAGTCTAACCCTTTAATTTTGATAAAATAACCATATGTTTTTCCCCATCCAAATTTTAGAGGATTTTGAGGTTTCATGGCTTCAAACTGAGCCATTTTCAACAAAATTACCAATTATTATTGGACCTTAATATTTCATTCTATCAGTATAAACATTTCTAACACAAATATTCATCTGCCATGTCATTTTATTCCACCAACGCCTTCCAAAGGGGATCCGTACATGCCTACATGTGAACAAAACGTAAAAAACAGCATGTGGGGATAGCTCGAAAACTTGACCTGATTGAACAAAACGGATGTGATTTTTTGATTCAGTGCATTAGATTCACCCTAAATCAGCTCAAAAAACGCAGACAACTTTCAAAAATTGAAATTTTGTTGACCAGTGTAATAATACTACTAATAATAATGATAATAATAATAACAATAATAATGCAATTTATTTGGCGCCAAATCCACTTTTTCAAAAAAATGCTCAAGGCACAACTATGAAAATATGTGAAATACAATAAGGATGGATTTTTCAAAAGACAATATTACGTTGACATTATTTTCCTTACACATATTACGAACGAATATCATTATTTGATTGTTATTAGTACAAATATGAAGAACGGTTATAAACAAATGATTCTTTTTCATAGCCTCCGAGTAACTCCACACAGCAGTAGCGTGTGTAATCCTTTGTGGGCCGTTAGTGACAATATTGAATACATTATCTATCAAATGTAAACTCCTCAAAAAAAAGTTTGGAAATCTAAGTTTACGGACACATAGCAAAAATATGAGATATCTATTTCCATATCGAGTCATAGCACTGGAAAGAGTGTTTTATTATCTAACGAATGACATCTCGTTTGTTTCCAGAAGTTATTTCACAGCTGAGTAATTCCCTTTTAAAGTATAAAACAAAGTATGGACGCAAAAGCTGTACATCAATCATGGTAATTGATCTATTGTAGTCACGGTGTTAAACTTGGATTTAAATGGATACAAGCCTGTGAATGGATAAATCGATGAATAAAATAACGAATAATCAATGCTAATCAGCTTGTAAAGATGTTTATTACAATACTGGTAATAATCTAAAAAAAATCACCTGAAGAAAAGCTCATCTGTTCATTATTTTACTTTTTATTTAATCGTTTCTTCCTGATCTTGCATCAATTTTATCCATTCAAAACCACATTTTAATTGTGACACTACAGTAAGTCAATTACATTTTTTTAACTCTCATACCTTTGTTCATTTCATAGAGAATTGCTTAGCTGTGAAATAACATCTGTAAATAAATGTGATGTCATTCTTTGGGTAATAAATCACTCTTTTCAGTGATATTGCTCGATGTGGAAATACATTTTCCATATCTTTGCTATGTGTCCGTAAACTTAGATTTCCAAACTTTTTTTGAGGGGTTTATAATACTTTATATCAAACATATTAAACTCAGTTAGTTCACGTCTTGGCACAATTAAGAAACAAGATATGATAAAAGACGGTGTGCTTCATTTAGCCAATAACTTTATTTTAATAAAGTTTCAAATTTTCGGGGGGCACCTGCCACCTTCTTCAGGGGAGAAACAAGCTCTGATGTATGATATACTTTATATAATATATTTGTTTATTCAATTATTTATGTTTGTATCATGATTTTACATGTTTTTGCGTACAATTGGATACCCCGATGTATGTGTCTTTGTATAATTTAATTTGTTTTCTGTCCCATATTCTGTATTTGTATTTTGTGTCATGACAGGACTCTCTTGCAAAGCTAGCCACGTGGCTTGAAAGAAATGATAAGAATTTTTCTGAGAACAAATACTTACCCAAGTTTGAGTACGCACCAGAGGCAGCCGACTGATTAAGGTGAAAGTAGCTCAGAAGGATGCATGCCAGAAAGGCAACAGAAAGTCTCGTCATTTTGCAGTACATTTCAATTCATCACTAAAACAAGTAGCAATGGTATATTATATCCCTCAATCAATACGCAACAAGTAAATGTAGACGGGACATCCGAAATATTGCCGTCGAAAATAACAAAAGTAGTTGCAACTTTGATCAGATAATGAAATGAATATTAACTATCGTTCGTATTCATCTATCAAATGACTTATCTACAAGGAAGTAAATGACGGAAAGAGTACTTTATTTTCTTTTCGTTTAAATCACCCATATCATGCATATGGAATCATAATGCAGTGTCAGGTTGAGGGGCTAAGGGTTCAATGCCCCCCGTTGCATAAATTTAACGATGAAGCCGTGATAAAAGAGCAATTGTGATCTTTTCTGAAAAGGGGACCGGAGACTTGAGAATTTCTGTAAATTAAGTCGGGGCAAACGATGTTGGTATTATTTATAAATATCCTTCTGGGCATTTTCCATTAGCTTTACGACAGTTTAAAAGATATGTTAAGATATTTAATGCGCACAACTAGTGGATTTCGCACCCCCGGCCTCCCCTTTCCTTTCTGATCATATGTAGCAGACAAATATGATATTGTAAAAAAAAAAATACGTGGGAGTCGATGACCATATATTTTTTCTTAATGCGCAAAATCTGAAGATGGTTGCAATTCAACAAAATGAGCAGATTTAACCTTTCGCATTACCGCAAACGTTGGGCCAGACTTGTTTAAATATTGAAATACCCCCGCAATACCAGTCCCAACTAAAAATAGAACCAAACAAAAAACCGAGTGGATACAGAAAGATATCATGATTACATCTTGCAAATGATACGATATACGCAATCATTGAATTGGTGATTTTCCCTCTCGAAATGTAGCTACTTCTTTGTTTTCATGTCTGATTCACCAAAAAAAAATAACAACCGCAATGAGACCTCAAGTGTTGAAATAAGACTGCCAGGAAATACCATCGGATGTCTATGAAAAGCTGTATTTCCCAATTGAATTAGAGAGGGCTTCTCAATCTTTTACTTAATTCAATATTAATAACCACCAAAACATCTATCATGCATCATTTCTTTATGTTTATGCATTTATTCTGCATCACTGTAAAACTGTTGAACATATTGAATTAGAAAGGGATTTTCAATTTTTTACTTGTTTTAACATTATCACTACCAACACCACTATCGTGCATAATTTATTTATGTTTATGCATTTATGCTACCCCTCCCCACCCCCTTGTAAAAACTGTTGAGCATATACTTACCTTTTTTCTAAATTAGCTGTGTCATATTTTCCCGAGGAAAGTAACTTTCACTGCTAATTTGGAGAAAAAAGGACAAGGAAAAAATTTTCAGATGAAAAGAAAAAAATCATACAGTGATAATGCCTTGTTTCCTGGGGGCGGCTTTGGTAAGAAAGTGAAGTAGGAGATACAATACATATTCTGAAGAACTTTCTTCTTCTTCTTTTTCTTCTTTTTCTTTTTCTTCTTCTTCTTCTTCATCTTCTTCTTTTTCTTCTTCTCCTTCTTCTTCTTCTTCTTCTTCTTCTTCTTCTTCTTCTTCTTCTTCTTCTTCTTTTTCTTCTCCTGCCCCCCCCCCTCTTCTTCATTATCCATATTGACCTCGATGGGAGGGGTAAAAATTTATTTTGAGAAAGACGCTAAGATCCTACGATTTCTGAACATTTTTTTTCCATTTTCATTGATTTTGCTTGTAAGGTATCCTTTTGAGAGAGGGTAGAAAAACCGTCGACACCCACTCTAATCTTTCAATCTTTCCTATTGTAATGTTAATGTATTTTGGTGGTTTTTTATTCACTAATTAGTTAAATAAATGCATGACGTTTTATGGTGATCCATGAATATAAGTGTCAATGTTTTAATGCATTGTAAATGTGACAGATTTATTCTTTTGAATTTTGCCATGCGATTCTAACAATGAAACCGAAATTATATTGCATTAAATTGAATTGAATCTTTTATATGTACACACACTTACTAATAAAGGTACAAACACGCGCTACACTAGGGACACATTGACATGCAATATTGTAATTTTTGTGGTTTGCACCCTTTATATACTTTCTTGCTGAGTGACTACATTAAAAGGATGTGCTATTTGAAATGTTCCAGTTTTGCCGTAGTTCCTTTTCGCGAACGTATGTACATGTTGTGCACCTTTTTTTTTTTTTATTATTGCGTACCTTTCATTACCTCACCCCTATGAAAACCAATGATCGCATACTACTAAACTCTATGAAAATGAATTTTGTGATTTTCAGGGAAATCGATTTCACACAAGGAAATAAAATTGACTGTTTTTTACCCATTGTACTATCCATTCACCAAAAATAGACCTGATACTTTCACTGCAAGCGGAAAAAGGATGGTTATGTCTGAAGTGTGCGTGACGTTGGAAAGAAAAAGTGAAGAAAAAGGTAATTGACAATTTAAGAAATTGATTGATTGATTTTATTTCAATTTCGGTGATAACAAAACAAATAAATGTGAACAATTTCGAGTGAACATAAATTAAACAAAATTGCAAAAGAAAATTGAATACAAATGATAATTGATTTAGATAATAATAATAATAATGAACGGCTTTTATATAGCGCTTATCAACTCTTTATGAAGAATTCTCTAAGCGCTCTACAATTGCAGCATTATTACACTGGCTTTAAACGCCCAAAGGCGAGTAGAAGCGCTGCAGCTGTTTCTAGAAAGGAATGATTATAGAAGTACATAGTACCAGTGACAGTAGTGAAAATTGCACATGTATTAATAAAACTTACTCATGCTGTTGGCTTTGTTTTTAGCATACAAGAAATTATTATTGTATAATTTGTATCATCATCAATTTCATTGCGTGTAGTATTATAATTTTATTGTAATTGTTATTATTATCATTATTATCAGCATCATTATTATAATTGTTCTTCGGAACCCCTCCACTTTAAACATGTTAATGATCTTAGATCACATAGACCTACTGAGAATATTTCAATAAAGTAAACAGATTTCATGAAAATAATTGCTATGGTCCGCGTAAATAATTCAGAATTGATTGATAAACACACTCTTGCCCTCCCCCCCCCTCTCTCTCTCTCTCTCTCTTTCCCTCTCTTCCCCCACACACTCTCTCTCTCTCGCTCTCTCTCTCTTTCTCCCCCTCTCTCTCTTTCTCTCTCCCTATCTTTCTCTCTCTCTCCCTCTCCCCTTTTTTTCTCTCTCTCTCGTCAAGGAAATATGAATTAATGATTTATCATCGTGGAACTTAATATAGGCCACTACCTCAAGAGTGCTTGACGGAAAGCCATTTAAAAATGATGATAACGATAATTATATTGACAAGACACTCCAATTGATGGACAATGGCGATGATTTCAGCAGCCATTTAGAAGAATCACTAGAACGAACATAGCAGTAGTAGTAGTAGTAGTAGTAGTATTAGTAGTATTATTATTCTTAGTAGTAGTAGTAGTAGTAGTAGTAGTGTTAGTAGTAGTAGTAGTAGTAGTAGTAGCAGGAGTAGTAGTAATAGTAGTAGCAGTAGTAGTAGTAGTAGTAATAGTAATATAGTAGTAGTAGTAGTAGTAGTAGTCGTATTTGTAGAAGTGGTATTAGTAGTAGTAGTAGTAGTAGTAGTAAGTAGTTGTTGTTGTAGTAGTAGTAGTAGTAGTAGTAGTTGTAGTAGTGGTAGTTGATGTTGTTATTGTAGTTAGTATTAGTAAAAGAAGAAAAAGTTGAAACGTTATACTACTTTCAAATATGTGGACATGCATTTTTCTCCTTTTTGTGTGTGGTGTTATTTAGGAAATATACCTCTGGTGCAGTCTGGAACAGAATATTTATTCTTCCTGGTTGAATAATTCATGACACATATGGTTCCTGCGGAAATACAAAGGATTTCAAAATATACTTGAAAAGGGGGAAAGTTCCCACAATTGTACACTCTTAAAATGAGTTAAAAAAATTACTGGAAGTCAACTATAATTATAGTCAAAAGTGACTATATTTCATGTTCGGATTGACTGGTTTCCAGTCATTTCTGACAAGATATTGGTAAAATAATGACCAGTTCGTCAGTTTGCCCACAGCTGACTATTTGTCTAGCCAGTTTTAAGGCGAAACTATTTACTACAAGGAATTGTCAAAAGATGGAGTAAGAGATGATATTCCCTAATTGATGGTTTAAAAAGGAAACTTAAAAAAAGGCTTTACCTCCAAAATAGGATAGGGGATCTTTTCAAAAGAAAGAAAAGGAGATGATTTTCCTTATACAATTGATGGTTTACAAAATGAGAAAAAAAATCGTTTTACCGACAAATAGGGTAAGGCCCGGTCACATGGAGGCCCGGAAGCAACATGATTCAACACCACTCACTGTTAATTCACAGTTAACTGCCTCAGAACAAAGAGTCGTGTTGAATCGTGTTGCTTCCGGGGCCATATTCGACCAGGTCTTTAGCAGGGTGTTTAGGGGATTTTCGACGGCCAATACTTTTGAAGAGTATCTGAGGTAAAAAAAAAAAACCAAAGGACATAATTGATATATTGCTTAAGTGCATAAAATAACTGTTTTTCAGTGTAGTATATTTTCATTGCCAATCAAGTCAAAATATAATGAAAACTCAATTACAAAATTACAAATAAATCATGATACATAGATATATTCATTTAAACGTCATCATGGGATACAATAGTAAGATCTAACATCAAAATGATAATGATTATATTATTATAATTATCCCTCAGTTTTAATATTTTTATATTCTCACGATAATTATTTATAATGTATATCTGGACCTCTTGGAAGAACAGAAGTATTTAATTTAATTCTTCTGAAAGGGCAATCCAGCCAATCTTATTATTTGCAAGTTATGTTTTTATTCACATGTAAATTTGCCAAATGTATTCTTATTTCGTATCATGTTGTATACTATATGTCTTTTTAACGATTGGGAATAAAGTACCATACCATACCATACCAAAGATGGGACTGGATATGGAGGGATATACTAAAAAGCAAGGCTTGCAGAGTGTATAACCCTCGAAAAATATATAAAATAATAAATGTGTATGAATAGATATTATTATCATTATTATTCCATAGTATACATGATGTACTGCGTGGATCATTGTAAACTACTAGCAACTTTCAGTTCTCTACATCAAATTAGCTTTTAAGTACCACTATTCTATGTTTTTCTTTATTTCTCGCGATCGATACTTAGAGCATAGGATTACAAGCAGCAGTATGATAATAATATGCAGTTCTTATAATAACCTCTTATAAATATATCTATGCGCTCAACAATTAATGTTCTAAGTTAAAAGTTATTAATAATTGCTGGAATCATGACTGGTTTGGCTATACGTCATGATATATACGGGTATTATGATACTTTTCATTGAATCAACGCGCATTGGCGTACCGTAGGTCAACCCAAAGGGGGCGGGGCAATTAAAGGCCCAAAATGTCTGAGAAGAAACCGAAGAGGGTTATTGTGAAAGGAGATTTTCAAAATCCACTTCATAAAAGTTACATTTCAGAGCATTACAACTATGAGTTGGAGATATGCACCCTGAAATTGATATACATTGGCGTACTGCGGGGCAAGCCAAACGGGGTAGGGCAATTAATGACCCGAAATATGTAGGCTAAGGGCACGGGCAAAGCGATTATTTTTTTATTTTTTATTTTAAGAGGAAGTCAATGCAATTGAGCAAAGCGACAGAAGGGGGCTATTGTACGAGAAGATTTTTCGAAATCCATTTCATTGAAGCTACATCTCAGAGCACTACAACTATGTTCTGGGAGTGGAAACTAAGAATTAGGGTGTAATTCTACTCCTTTCGATGTGCAGCCTCTGATATAATAGTAGTACACTTTAGGGTGGAGATATGCACCCGGAAATTAGGGTGGAAAGCTTCAGTCGCCTTCATCTTCATGACCATGTGGATGCATATATCTACCATGTGGTGCATTTGTTCACCAAAAAGGTGCACATCTTTTCTCTAAAGGTTCATCTCCACTCTTAACACAAAGAGCGCATTTATTGTACCGGACCTTTCCACTCCAAGAGTGCAAAATTGCACCCTAATTTTGTTATTGTGTATTATACATGTAAACATTAAATGACATCACATTGTATCCGCGGCCCTGACATGCCTGAGGCACGGGAGCAAAGATATCAAGTGCACGCTAAGAAATTAGAGTGCAATTTTGCACAATTCGGGGTAAACTGAGGCTGCGTTTATTAAAGAGCGTTCACTATAAGATTCGATCCTCATCGAAGGAACTGCAAGCAGATGTGTTGTTGTTGTTGTTGTGCTTGACTCAAGCTTCGAGCCGGTCGGTATAAACTTTGTAATTCGGAGGAGTATTCTGGAGGCTATTCCATAGAAGCATTCATAGGCAAAGACAATATGGAATTGAATATGGTTTATTTGATGAACAATACATTATAGCAGCCCGGAGGCTGGAAGCAATTGAATTTACAATATGATTAAAAATGAATAATGCTAATAGATAGCAATAAATCAAATACATCAACAATTCTCCCCATCGCATATAGCCGATATCACCCGACATCACCTTGTGATAACGATATCACGCACTCTGGCTTTGGCATGCTCACCTCCGGGATAAAGCGCGCGCCATATTGATTTCACTGTATACTATCTACAAAATTTCAATCTACGATCGTCGCCGAATAATTTGCAATTTTAATTCATCTCCTCCTTCGCAAAAGAAACCCATATAGCAAATAAATGAAGATATGAACGAAAAATATATAAAATGATGCTTTTATTCGCAAAAATCGATGAAAAAATTTGACACTACAAGTTTACCGTAGAAAGCAGTACACTTTTGAAAACGCGTGAATGTTACCGGAAGTACCTGTGCCAAGAATCTGGGCCAAAATAACTAGTGCGCCGCATGCGTGCAGATTCAGAGAGCTATATGCGATAGGGAGAATTAAAATATTTATTGAATTAAATAGCTAGAGGAAACAGACGTCAATATGAAGGAATGAGAATGAAAGGCGTGAAATTAGAAAAATAGTGTAAAGGGTATGCGATTACGAGCAGAAAGTCAATGTAAGTTTCGTAAGGCCCCAATCACATAGAAGCCCGGAACCAGCACGATTCAATACGACTCTTTGTTTAGTTAACAGTTAGGTGCCTCCAAACCAAGAGTCCTGATGAATCGTGTTGCTTCCGGGCTTCTATGTGACTGGGGCATAAGACAGGGGTGATCGATGAAGCTCTCCTCACATAAATCCTCATATCTCCTTGTCACTTCTCGAGCCACACTTGACAGAGGGCAGACGAACTCTGAACCCTCTGAAGGTCGGACAAAACGGCAGGTACTTGGTCCATTTGGTACCCCTAATTAAGGGCATTCCAAACGGAAAGTCGTAGCACTCATTGACATATGAGGACACTTCCCTGTGGAAGGCTTTATCCTCGTAGTCGGTATGTTCCGTGACGTCATCTTGGCTACCTTTCGAGTCATTCGCGTCCATTCCCTGTAGCCCACGAAACGTCACCAGCCCTCGTTCTTCCGGTGTCCCTGTACAGAAAATAGTCCGAAAATTGTCATCTTTTTTTTTATAATTTACAGCATCACTAGTTGCTATGTAGGACAAGCCGTGTGCTAGCTTTTCAGTTGTCAAGAACAACAACTGCGTATATCGCACGCATACAAGAATAGAATCACACATCTGATATTCACTATCTTCCTCGTGGTCTTGTAGATTACTAAGTAATCTTAATCTGAAAGTATACGCGTGAATGATTATGAATGATCCAAATTGTGCTTACAATGTATTTTGAAAGAGTAGTTTCAGGTACTGTGAATAAAATTACAGATGTTGTTTCGAAGCACAGACCTGCCACCCAAAATGGTATTCCTTATTTTTTCTATAGGCTACTCTTTCCCTTCGTAAAGGGTTACGAAGATGTTATTTTCTATAAAATATGCACGACACCATCATTCGATCCAATGCATTGCACCTGTCTCATTAGAAAACATCTAATTGCACAATGAATTGTCTATTCATGTCA
Organism: Temnopleurus reevesii; assembly: GCA_036244855.1. NCBI lineage: Eukaryota > Metazoa > Echinodermata > Echinoidea > Temnopleuroida > Temnopleuridae > Temnopleurus > Temnopleurus reevesii. Next base: position 3,095 of record BQKZ01007117.1, on the reverse strand, counting down.
CTAATTTACACGAACGACATCACTTTGGCAAGGTATTACACGTACACCTGTCCAATTTTATGGCATATTTACTTGTTTCCTATTCAAATAATTCAACAATGAAATATTTGCAGGTTGATAGGGGGTATGTTTTGTAACTTTTGCATTCTGAATCAATACTGACATGTACTGAGTTTCATTGGTACTCCTCATCCAAGCGAAAGAAGCCGCAGGTGTGTTGCAAAAAAGTTGCAATTGATCGCATATCAACTGCAAATTGGTTGCAAATTGTAAACCGTATTTTCATTCGCGCGCGGTGTGCGCATTTAACGAGACGCGCATAAGACAATGATTTTGATTGGCGCGTTCCGACCAACTACAACTTGCGACCAATTGCAACTTCTGAACAACACCCTCATAGAATAGATTTCAGGTCGGTAGACCTGCAAATAACGTACCTGGTATAGTGTTGTCAAGAAAGAAGCCGGTCGCCCCACCGATGAACATGTTTGTCCCAAGAATTATGATCAATACTTCATCTAGTACCTCGGACCCTAGAAGTAACAGTACCCAACATGTGTTGAAAAAAAAATTAATCGTGGTGAAGAATAACTGACGAGAGTTGATCAGTTGTCTCACGATGCGCAAACGTAGAACGTAAATTCTACTGCTGTATACAGCTAGCTAAAGCATTCGCAATACGTAGCGCTAGTGTTCCTAATGACAACGCCAAGAACAAGAGCGTTCGCCTGATCGCTCTGGTAAAGGTGTTACCACACCGTAACTCCGTGGTATATAAGACGCGTGCAGTGAGGTCTACGCTTTTTGTCGGATGAAGGCTAGCAGTATACAGCAGCCGAAACGTCATACTTGCTACGGTCTACGCTTTGCATATAGTGAGACAAATGATCATATCTTAGTATTCATCCATTTCCTTAAAATTAATTCAATCATGTGACATTAGAACCATACCAACTGTATTGAAATGTGCAGACATCACAATCACAAGCCGTTCCCGATTTCATTACAAAGGACTATTTAATTGGCGTTCGACTTAGTTTACGTAAATAGATGATATAGTGTTCATACTGTGAGACAGCTGCTGAGATTGTCACTAATTAATATCTAGATTGGAATTATATCATCGCAAATATTCATACATGAATGAAGCGCCGTTAAATCCAAAAACAACAACAACAACATCATTCTTCAAGTTCCATGCGAAGCGCGTACAAGTACTGTCCGAGTTTTTGGTGTCGCCGGAGAGACCACCCCGTCAGATATCCTGACTCGCATCCCCCTTCAGAGCTTGTCCAGTCCTGAAAGGGATATCTAAGACACGAGCTGTCTGGCTAAACGATATGTCCGCTTGGATGTTCCTGTCTGCACAACAGACTAAATTTTACCCTAAAACCAGCAAATACATGTTGGATAATTTAAGATAGCCAAAATAAGACATTTCAATGTTACCAGGGGAAAAAGTTTTTCGTCCGTGTTTACACGAAGCGGCAGTGGCAAAGGTATTGAGTTGCACGGACACAGAGAAATGCATGCTAATAAAAGAGCACGATCAATGGAACAGTATCAGATGATGGTTTCATGCAACATTACCCTTTGGCTATCTCACTTCGTTAAAACACGGATGAATGGTAATCGCAGCTTTTCATACGCAGCTCCCGAGCTATATAATGATTCTGTTGGACGTTTCAAAACGCTACATAAACCCAACCTTTTCAGACAAACGTTACATCATTTTTCTTCTTTCATAACCGTTTTATTTAAGCGCACTATCTGACACCTTTGGCAAAGGTATGGTGCGCTATATAAGAACGGTCTTATTATTATTTGCTGGCCTCTATTTATTCATGTCTTTTGTTATCTTCCCATTGTTAGTTATGACTATATACATGTTTGAATCTTCAAAATAAATGAAAGAATAAGATGATTTGATTTTATTTTATCTATTATTTTGCAGATAAATACTAAACATCTGGGCAATTCTACACGTTGCGGTAACAGTGAGTGAATGTCATCTTGATGGAATTCTTTGAAATTCAACATGTGTGCCACAGATACTATTTGTTCCATAGTATTGAATTTCAAGGAATTTCTATGAATAGTTTTCAAGAGATTTAGTTTTCTTGGCATAACGGACATGACACTTTGGTGGAATTACCCATTCCGTCCGTGTTTTCTCGGGGTGACGGGAGCCAGATGGTATTGCTACACGAAAAGAGTTACAAATCCATTGAAACGTGTCCTTTTATAGAATCTACACGTTGTTCGATGGGATACCCATTGGATTGGCACTATGTCAGGATGTCTTTATCTTCATGCAACAATACTCTTTGGCTCCCGTCACTTCGTGAAAACACGGACAATATGTTTCGTACGTACGGAATATCAAGGAATTCCAATGAACAGTTTTCAAGAGATCCAGCTCTTTTCTGGCATAAAGGACATGACACTGGAATTGCCCATTTGTTTACTTAAATCACCTGTGTTTACAATACTCTTTGGCTCTCGTCACTTCGTGAAAACACGGACAATATGTTTCGTACGTACGGAATATCAAGGAATTCAAATGAAACGTTTTCAAGAGATCCAGCTCTTTTCTGGCATAAAGGACATGACACTGGAATTGCCCATTTGTTCACTTAAATCACCTGTGTTTATTTCATCTTTGTGGCTGTTTATGTACTGTGGAGCAGCGATTCCTATGTAGAGGGAGCATCCAGTGATGAACAAGTTTCTGGAAGAGTTCATGTTAACATACTGGAGATTGCTTATACCTACGGCCGTCACCATTCCTGTAAAGATGATAAAAATGAAAGAATCATCAAAATTTGACCGTGCAAGAATTGATGCCCCTCCAGAGAGCGTATAGAATACGGGTTGTAATGTATGTAACACTTTCAGGCCGATAGAACACATTTTGTGTTTTGGTTCCATAACTTTTGATGCAGTTCTCTATAAACATATATACCCATACACCAGATGCATGAGAAGAAAAAGAAAACGAAATTCTCCACCAAATCTGTACATTATTATTGGGTTGTTGCGTTTGTCGCAGAGAATTTAAAATCCATCACTAACATTTTCACAAGTCTTTAAAT
>BQKZ01007115.1:22744-37651 GCA_036244855.1 Temnopleurus reevesii | reverse complement strand
GGATCCGTGCGATCGGCAAAACCTACAGAATCCGTGACGTCATGTCGGACAACTCCTCATTCACTTTGTGCGTAGAATATTTAAAAATTGATCATTGTCAAATTTAGAGTTAGGTTGCAGCATGGATCTTTTCAAAATACATGTAGAATCAATACAGAAATGCTATACCCCAACCAAAAATTGGCATTTTGTTGACTTTTCCGAGAAAAAGGAGAAAATGTGAAGTTTTGTGTACAATGTGAATAAGGAGATGTCCGACGTGACGTCACAGATTCTGTCGAATTTGCCGATCGCACGGATCGCCATGAGCGGCAGTGATCGTCAAATCTCTGTGACTTTGAAAATTCATAACTTTTGAACGGGTTGTCCGATTTTGCTCAAATTTTCACAGTTTGTTCATCTGATTTCTCGTCATATCCCGAGAGCAGGATAATTCCAGGGGTTGGTTTCCCTTTAATTTGATATCTTCCAATGTCAGTTTGCACAGATGATGATCGCAGACATGCTAACATATCTGTTTTTGGATTCCTCTAATCATTTTAGGGATAGTTCATGCTTTGGAAACCCGTGTTCATCTTTCTATTTTCATAAAGCCATGAACGATGAAGTAAAAGAATTCTCGCCACCCACAATAAAAGAAAATTATAAACCGTAGATGGCGGAATGCAGTTTTCACCACAGACAGTGTCATGTAAAGTCATAATACATATTTCCGCTTACGGGCGTTCGTGCATATGCGTTCCACTTTTCCACTTTTAAATCGAAAATGAACGTTTGTTTCATAATTAATTTAAAGTATTTACTTATCAACTATCATAAGACAATGCGAGTTTCTTTGATGTTGTACCAAGTTCTTGCTATGATGTTTAAGGAAGAAAATCACAACATTTCAAAATGATGGAGGATTGTTTTCCAAAGTTTCTGACGCTAAAAAAAAGATTATGAAAAAAACTCAAAATTGTAGCCATCAAGACTGCTAGGATAGTAATCTTGCTCGTAATTATGATTTTTTTTTAAATAGTATCCATACCTGCAAATTGTACCGGGAGGGAAATATGTGAATCAGCTGAATCGAAAACCTTTCCACTGACGATGCTGACTATAATGACTTAATTAGTTTGCTTGTTTTTTAATCAAAGTTACTTATTTATCGAGCATCTGAGAACGTTGCACTTCTCCTAATATTTACCAAAACATCTGCAGATCTGGCGGATGGTTGACCGATATGCAATATGATCCATATCGTCCAGATGTAATTTCCAATATTCTGAAGAAGTCATTTCTGATTATAATAGCCCTTTTCATTTTAAGAATCATAAGCCATACAAAAATTGTATTCAATCACGGTAATATTCGTCAATTTGTCAAAAAGTACATTGGATATAATAATTGAATTCTGGTATTTCCTTTTGACAGTAATAATTATGTTTTCGTTGATGATTTTCATTTTCGATTTTTTTTATCTCGTAGACAAATCTTAAATTTGTTTAAATTATAACCATGTAATTCCATTGTATTATAGCTCTATCTTAAAACGAATTATGTAAGAATAAAAATTCGAGGAACATCCCGATTCCGATGTTGTATATTATGTAACAGGATATTGATTTGTGTATGTTATTAATGATGTTTTATTTCTACACCTTTCAGTAGAATGATTAGATTTGTCGTTTTATGTAAATGTGTGTGTGTATCTTTTGCTGAATATGAGATAAAGAAAGTGGGGAGAGAGACATATAGAGAGAGGGGGAAAGAGTTAAGGCCCGGACACACCAAACACGGCGCGGTATCACGGCACGGGATTTACGCACTAGCTTGGTTGTTATTGGTCAGCGCGCTCCTCCGCGCAAAGGTTGTATAACAATTGGCTAATCACAGGGGGGATAGCGCGTAAAAACCGTGCCGTGATGACGTGCCGTGTTTGGTGTGCTGGGGCCTTTACAGTGGTTGATTAAATGATATAGGTGAGATCAGAAGGAGAACAAGGAGAAGAGAGAAGAGGGGAAAGGATTTTAAGCAACAATGATTGAACTTGAAACTGCAGTCTCCTGTGGCAGTTTTGGCCATCCATAATTTGCCTCCAGCTTCCTCTTATTCGCCTATTCGCCTAATAAATTATGGTACAGTTAGGGTTCAAAATCACGCAAAGTCACTAATTTGAACCCCGGCATCCTCATTATACCCTATGAGGTTCAAAATTAATCCCATGTGATGAAAGCTGGTACGAAGGGTACAACGTTGTACCCTCCCGATTTGAAACTAGTGCAGAATGCAGACCCCACTCTCTATACGTGATCGGAAATGAATGCTGATTTTGTTCTTATTTTACCTTTAGGAACTCTATTTCATACGTAATAGATTTAATTTATTACTATGTTTTTTATTCCGTTGATCCTTACAAGATTCGGAAGAAGAAAAAAAAAAAAACATTAATACATCGATGTTTTGAATAAAGTTTATAAATAGCAGACTAGAAAAGGAACACGTCTTAACCAATGGCGAGCGAGCGAGGCGACAGTGGCTGACCAATCAGGTGGCACTATTTCACGAACAAAGAGGGTCGGTATCGAGGGTCGATATCGAGGGTCGATATTGACTGAGGCGCCGTGGCGTGCGCCTGAAATCCATCTGTTCGGGACAGTCATATAGACTTGGGTTCGTTCCTGCCTGTGGGTTCGAAACCAGGTCGCATACCGTCTTTCGGGTGGAGACGTTAAGATGGCGACCCTCTTTCTCTCTTCTTCTTCTGGCGTAAATATTCAGAATTGAATGATACACGCCTCTAAACTACATCCTTTCCTTTCCTTTTTTGCCAAACGCTAAAGATCTCATTTTGTACCCTAATGGTACAATTTTGCATCCCTGGGGTACAAATGTGTTCCAATAGGGTACAAACTTGTACCCTTGGTTGGGGTACAAAAATTGCACCTCAAATTTAGGGTTCAAACTTGTACCCCATAGGGTTCACCCGGTGTTACATGGGATTGTACCCCTAGGGGTGCAGAGTTGTACCCTAATTTCTTAGTGTGTAGTTATCCTTGTTCTTGTTGTTCTTTTTCTTCTTAATCCTCTTCTTCTATGACTAGTTGTTCCCTCTTTCCTTAGCTCTCGCCTTCTTTTCCTTTTCACTTCTTGGGGAAGTTGTGTTTTTTACTGCCCACATTCATTTGACATATTCCACGCATCTGTCCTTTTGTTAAAGCCCCGGTCACATATGACCCCGGAAGCAACACGATCTACCCCGACTCGTTGTTCTGAGGCAGTTAACTGTGAATTAACAAAGAGTCGGGGTGAATCGTGTTGCTTCCGGGGTCCTATGTGACCAGGGCTTTAGAAAGGCGTAGTGATTGTATTTGTTGTGAAATAATTCCTGTCTGAATACGAGTCCTTTTTCATGCGTTTTAAGGAGGAATTAGATAGTTCCTTCAAAATCAATGACACACATTATTCCTTTATGTTTTGAGAACTCTTATCAAGTTGTATGCGTTTCTGTAAATATCACCTGTTTTCCATGTAAGAAGTCTGCTTCGAAATTAATGTACCAACTATTGAACGGGTTCCTCGATTTTGCTCAAATTTTCATAGTTTGTTTATCTGATTTTTCTCCATTCACTGAGAGCACATTATAGGGGTTGGTTTCCCTTTAAAAGGAAACACTGCTTATGACCCAATCCAGCTGTAACAATCCTGTGTGGCTCAGTGGTAGAGCGTCTGTCCCATGAAAGGAAGCTCGTTGGTTCGATCCCCGGCCGAGTCATACCTAAGCATAAAAATGGGACCATCTGCCGTCTTGCCAGGCGCTCGGCATTTAAGAAAGGAGAGGGGTAATATTAACTTTATGTTATGCAGGGTTCGCTGGAAGGGCAGCTAGCTTACAGCTGAATGTGGCTACCCTGGGTAAATAAGACATTGTTATTATTATTGTTGTTATCATTATTATTATTATTATTATTATTATTATTATTATTATTATTATTATTATTATTATTATTGAAGCTTAATCTTGTCGTCTTTAAAAAAATAAAGGAAATATATTTCTTTCCGGACACAATCGAAACTCAAAACGTCAATATCATCATGAAAATCAACGGAAACGGGTGTTTATTGACCAAAGAGTGAATATAAACAACTGCGAGATAGCATGAACTTTTTGGAAATAGTTTCTATCGTGTTTTATAATTAAACCCGTCTATTTAGTTCAACAATAGAGGTGCGTGAATACGCCAGTATAAAGTGCCATATAAATGTTATAATTATATTTATTGAATTGAATTTAATTTAATTGAATTGATCTATCTCCTTTTTATATACATAATCAATAGAAATTAACATCACAATATAAAGGAGGCGAGTACCCTGAAAGCACAGCTTGTGTTGGGATCGCCTTTACAACAAAACAAAGTGAAACAAAATCATCTCTTTGAAGAAAATTAAAGAAAATAAATTATTACATATCATTATTTGGAGTAAACAAACAATTTAAGAATAAAACTAGATGGATAAAGGAAAAGAATGTTTGAGAGATATAAAAGGTAAGAGAGAGAAGAGCAATGAGAAGAATAAAAGAATTTTGGCATTTAATATCATAATGTTAAATATCGATGTCAAGAGAGAGCATCTGGTGTATTGAACACTCTTGACAGCAAGCATTTCAGTTGCAGGTGTTGGTCCTGTTGGACATTGAAACACGCCAGTACATTAATAACCATCTTAATGTTAACATAAATGCAAAAGGAAAATATAATAGTACAAACAACTATACAATTACGAGGAAATTAAATTATTTTTCATTTTACGCGAAAAAGTATGCAGAGAAAGTGAATTTTGAACCGCTTCTGGCAGGGAGTTCCAAAGCTTGGGGCCTGTAATAGCGAATGTCAAACTGAAATCTTCGGGTTCTACGTTTTGGTAAGTGTATTTGGCTTGCACCTCTCGTATTATAATCATGGAACTCTGAATTCCTGCGGAAACAAAATTGCTCGTTAAATTGACTTGGGAATATATTATTTGTACATTTATACATAAAGACACTTTGTTGGTGTAATTTTATGTCCGTTAATTTCAGTAGTTTTAAATCTTTAAAAATATGATTGGTGTGATCACGAAAGTCAGCCCCAGATACAATGCGAACCATCTTTTTTTTGTAAGACTATCAGCTTACGAATATTCGTTTTGTTTGTGTTTGCCCAGATAAGATTACAATAGGTTAAATAGGGTAGGACAAGATCACAATATAAAATTATTAAAATGTGTCCGGGAAGAAGGTGTTTGATTTTGGATATAATGCGAATACTTTTTGATATTTCGCTTTCTACTTCAGAAATATGATATTTCCAAGAGAGGGAACTGTCCAAGTAAACACTATTATTACTATTATTGAATGAGCCTCTCTCTCAATGCCTGATAATTTTAGCAGGTACGTTTGAACAGTGTCGGTTTACTCTAATCGTGACAAGGCAAACAATTTGAGGAATTGTTTTGCGAAAACCAGGATGTTCGCACGAAATATAATATCGTCACACTTTTTTGAAGGTATAGATTCGTAATTAAATGACCGGGATGCAGAAAGTGATGTTAAACAAACTGATGTATTCACAAGTTGGTTTACATGCCTAAAGATATCTGTGTATGATATTAGGAGTACATTTTTGCTCGTATGCTGTGTATTTTACGTCGAACACGTCAATCAGCCAATTATTCCTACGATGTGCTAAGTGCTTTCGCAGGGGGTAGCGTCGGGCCGGAATGGGCGGTGCGATCGGTGGTATTGTCTGCGGTGTATGAGTTCGCGTTCATTATGTCCTTGAACAGTTGAAGCATGTTGTGTATAAGGAAGCACGACCGCCGCATGATTTTTTATTTTGCGATAATTAAGCCATTTCTTGGTCGATTTCATTTAAACAAACTATGAACATGCTCCAATTTACTATTGAAAAAACTGCATTATGGTAATAATTTTACTGCAGCTCGCGAACTAGTTAAATATCTGAAGCGCCCTCCTCCCAAAGCTGGTCACATTATAATGAGGCACAGTACGAGATAAAGTGATACTAACTATGTTTTAGCTCGATCGAAGAACTCCAGCAGATTTTTTGTTACGAATAAACAAATTATTTTCATTGTTGAATATTTTGATTGATGAACCATTATGGACAGGATGGGTGTGTTTTACACTATCATTCTGGTTGTGATATTATTTGAATATTCATACGCCCAAACTGAGAGTAAGTACATTTTCGTTCTTATGTATTACGTATATTACAATGAGTTTTGATATAATACCAAACAAAATTTGGTCACTTTTTTATTTTAATTTGTTACCACTTGCTTGCTTGCTTTTATTTTAGTCACTATTTTACAGTAGACCTACATTATTTTAAACGGTTACTCCAGGCCAAAAATAACTTGCTTTGATTAAAAGAACAAAAAATTAGACGAACATATCAAAAAAAGTTTGAGCAAAATCGGACAATAAATAAGAAAGTTATGAATTTTTGAAGGGTTTTTAAAAATAATTTAAATAGTTCTATTTTTAGCAAATTGGCAACTTTACATCACGTGACATCAAATAGTGATGACGTAGGTGCGTCACTTCTCTACAATGGGCTTATCACTGGTCAACAGCAAAAATGTTGTCTGCGATTTCTTTGCTGATTTAGAGTGAATCCGAGGTGCTGAATCCAAAAATCACGTTGGTTTTGCTCAATCAGGTCAAGTTTCCGAGCTATCCCCACATGTTGTTTTTTATGTTTTTACACTTTAATGCATGTGTTGAGCACTTTTNNNNGAACCTACGTCATCAACACGTCATGTCACGTGACCTGTAGTTACAAGTTGGCCAAAAATATAACTATTTTGACAATTTTAATATATTTTTCAAACATTCATAACTTTTTCATTTGTTGTCCGTTTTTGCTCAAACTTTTTTTCATATGTTTGTCTGATTTTTGCGCTTTGAATCAGAGCAAGAAAATCTTGGTCCGGAGTCCTCCTTTAAGTGGTGGTGATAATACCTAAATTTGATGCATTCAATTATCTCTTTTATCTATTTATGTAGGCCTACCGATTCATTCATTCATTCATTTATTCATGTTTATCTTTATTTTTGTAGGTATATAAGGCCTTCGGTGATTGAATGAACAGTTATGTAGCCTACGGATACCGTTTGTACATTTATATATTTTGTATAATGTTGTTTTATTGTTTGTGTTATTGTCTTATTCATGTTATTGTTTGCAAACAGAGCCTCATGGACATGATGGAAGACTATCAAATTGGTAAAATGACTGAGCCGCCCTGTATAAGTATCAGAAATAAATAGCTATATAAATAAAATGAAACTCTGTTGTCCTTAGAGGCCCTACAGCAAAAATGAAGATTTCCAATTTCAAAGTTTTCAATTGAACAGAACATGATGATAGAAATAATGGTGAAAGATGCAACACATCACGGTAGAGTACTTGAACGAATATCAAATCCACAGTTTTATCGAAATTAAATAAGAATGTGATGATCTGTAAACATTAATGTCTTGAAAAAAGGCAAATTTTGTGAAAATTTTACTACAATTTACAGAAAAATTGTCAGTGTCCATGATCTAAATAGATTAGTGATAGTTAAATCAATAAATCGATGATTTTGTACAATTAAGCCAAAATGGTCGTTAAAATGCACTATTTAACAATACTTTATCATCGCAAACCTGGTTTGAATGTATGCGAACATTTTGAGATATATGAAGTTATTAATTTCTGATTGCAGAATAAAATAAACATTTACTATCTGAAAAGAGTTAACATTGCTCGTCACTGGGAAAGCACGTGGGAAAGCACGTGGATTTGGGCACAACGCTCACTGTCTACCCGCCGAAGCTCCCGTAGAGGTTTATTCGCGAACCGCACGTTGTTGTAGAGACTTAAACGACCCGCCGCGCCAGTCGTTGGCGAATTATCTAAGCTTAAAACACTTTTTTTATATTCATTAGCAATCAAAGTATTGTTCGCCCTGGGGGCCCTATATATAACAGGAAATATATATATATAAAAACATACATTTACATACACTCTACATCATTACATAAACATAACACATCACTTATATCTTGAGATATTGGACCAATGAAACTTGTAAACTTCAGGTGATTCCTTTGTGGAGAAAGGCTTAAGGCCCGGGCACAGTAAACACGGCACGGCATAAGAGCACGGTTGCTATTGGTCAGCGTGCTCCTTCGGGCCAATTCTACAGAAAAAGAGGTTGATTTAATGTTACATGCAACAGAAATCTCAAATTCTCTTCATTTTGCGAAAATAGGGACAAAATAAAGTATACCGCATCACTGTAAACAAAAGGAATAAATTATTTGGACAAAATTATCAAATTCCATTTAAAACTTCACGATAATTTAAACAACACACAACAAATAAGCTTCTTTCTTATTCTGCAGAGAATTGTTTAACAGGTGTCGCATTTGTAACTTGAATGGGCGGGTTTAACTATATATTCAAATTTATGAGCGTTTCTTGCTATACCAAACGTAGTTACGTGGTATTGATAACAATAAGACTTTAATACTTGGAATCCAGTTTGCATATATTACTTGTTGCTGTGTTTGGCAAGTCTCGGGCAAGTTTTAGGGTTTTCAAAAACAATCTTTGTGTTATAGGTATGCATATAATTTATTTCTATTAGTAAACCCGCCTATTAAGATGGAAGATTTGAAACAGCTACTTTTGTCTTCATGAATCTACAGTGAAGTCTTGAATAAAGTTGTTTAATTTGTCCAATATCTTTGTCCCTTCTGTTCACAGTGCATGACGTAGAGCGATTCACCATCACTAAGGCCCCTGTAAGACAGGACCCCGGAAGCAACGCATGCAGCTAACTGTGAACTGACCAAAAAGTCGGGATGAATCGTATTGCTTCTGGGGCCCTATGTGACCGGTGTGTTATCGGTTTGGAAGCAGACCAAATTTATATCAGATCAAGGATAACAATGAAAATATACCGATATTATATAGATTGTTTGATAGATTCATTGATATGATTACATTTGTTAATTCAATTCACCGTAATATACACATTTGTATTAAGTTTGGATGTTGGCTTTGTTGCATAAGTGTCGATCGGAGGGGGGATAACCGATATATCCCCTCTTTTGCCGAACTTTAGACAAACAATGTAGTCCAGTTGAGGACTCAGTGTTTTAATAGCACCTACCTCTGCACATATCCTTGCACTGAACACACATGTACTACAGTACTCAACCACAGAGTCGCGATGAGAGGGTACGTCTGATCAAAAGGCAGGCAGGTGCTATTAGAACACAGAGCCCTCAACTGGACTAGACATACAACAATTGCCGGTTATATTGTGCCGTAAGAAAATGTCGACAAACGCTAAAAAAATCGGGTGCTTATGCACTTTGGTATCCAGCCTAAGTTAGGGTTAGGGTTTAGGGTTAAAGGTATAGATTCGTAATGACCAGGATGCTGAAAGTGATGTTAAACGAGCTGATGTATTCACAAGTTGCTTTACATGCCTAAATATATCTATGTAGGATATTAGGAGTACATTTTTGCTTGTATTCTGTGTATTTCACGTCGAACAGGTCAATCAGCCATTGTGTGCTAAGTGCTTTAGCACGGGGGAGCGTCGGCCTGAAATGGGCGGTGCGATCGGTGGTATTGTCTGCGGTCTGTGAGTTCGCGTTCATTTTGTACGTGAAGCATGTTCTGTGAGGANCGTTATCGGTTTGGAAGCAGACCAAATTTATATCAGATCAAGGATAACAATGAAAATATACCGATATTATATAGATTGTTTGATAGATTCATTGATATGATTACATTTGTTAATTCAATTCACCGTAATATACACATTTGTATTAAGTTTGGATGTTGGCTTTGTTGCATAAGTGTCGATCGGAGGGGGGATAACCGATATATCCCCTCTTTTGCCGAACTTTAGACAAACAATGTAGTCCAGTTGAGGACTCAGTGTTTTAATAGCACCTACCTCTGCACATATCCTTGCACTGAACACACATGTACTACAGTACTCAACCACAGAGTCGCGATGAGAGGGTACGTCTGATCAAAAGGCAGGCAGGTGCTATTAGAACACAGAGCCCTCAACTGGACTAGACATACAACAATTGCCGGTTATAATTGTGCCATAAGGAAATGTCAACAAACGCTAAAAAAATCCGGGTGCTTATGCACTTTGGTATCCAGCCTAAGTTAGGGTTAGGGTTCAGGGTTAAACTTAGGGTTTCGGGTTAGTATTTATAGAGTTAGAGTTAGGGTTAGGGTTCAGGGCTAGGATTGGGGTTTTGGGTTTAAGATTAGGGTAAGAATTGGGGTTAGGGTTTGGCTGGATACCAAAGTGCATTTAGCGCCTCAAACCATTGCTTAATTAGCGAGTGAAACATGCCAGACATTAGAAAATCCATCTTAATGTGCATATTATGTTTCTTACCTTGTATTTTTATTTCCCTTTTATTTTATTTCCTTGCAGTTTGGAGATGCTCTTTTGAAAACGGAAACTGCAATGTTTCAAGAGGTCCTGATGACGATACGGAATGGTTCATTAGAGAGACTAGTAGGTTATTACTATCATTATCATTATCAGTATTATTATTACCATGATTTTATTTACTATTATTATTATCATTACTATTATAATGATCGCATGTATCCCCTCTATGGAGTGCTCAAGGCGCTTTGTATTATTATTACCCTGGCTATAGCCCGGTGCACACCAGCGCAAATGGCATTTCGAGGTATGAATATTTCTACCAGGTATATATATCCATTCCCCTCACCTGGTTGGAGTGCAGCACAATGTGCAAGATTTTTTTGCTGAAGGAAATGAACGCCATGGGCGGGATTCGAACCTACGACCCTCTGGTTGCAAGGCGAGAGTCAGAACCACTACACCACGGCGCTTTCTCTACTACTATTTTTCTTTTTTTTTTTACTAGGCCTATTATTGTTGTTTTAGTTATGTTTTGTTCTGTGATGGTATTTATTATCATGGAGACTTTCATTTTTTCAATGCAACTAACAATATCTTTAAGAANAGAGTCAGAACCACTACACCACGGCGCTTTCTCTACTACTATTTTTCATTGTTTTTTTTTTACTATTATTGTTGTTTTAATTATGTTTTGTTCTGTGATGGTGTTTATCAACTCTAATGGAGACTTTCATTTTTTTCAATGCAACTGACACGCCACACCTAGACACTAATTTTTTCCATTTTAGAACTATAAAAGAAAGAAGAAGAAACGTACATATACCTATTTATAACTGGCGCCATGATACACCTATAGGTGCCGTTTATTAATTCTTCCCATCGTTGGTTGGTTTTGAAGCTTGATGGCGCTCTTTCAATCTCTGCATGGAGATTATATGCGCCAGTCATTTGGGAATTAAGGCTAGGGCCTTGACCGCCCGAAAGCAAAATTGCACTAAATAGTTATTTTCAAATTCAACCAATTATTAATGTCCCACCACCAATTAAAGATTTGCATTGCTTATAATCGCCATTCATAGCACAAATTATAAAAGGATTTTAATATGTCAGATGACGTTGATGGCGTCGTTCATGCAATAGAAAACAACCTAATCATAGATGGCGCTAAACAACAACTACGTGCTTTACCGCAACGCAGGCAATTAATGGCATCTACTCCAAAACACGAAAGTTGTTTTACTTTTTTTGGAATTTAAACCAAATATTTGCAGCCATCATTATACATACACAAAACTCCTTTCACTCGCATTTTAATCAAATATAGTGCAATACGAAAATATTGTATCAAGTATGTCTTTTACTGCATTTTGAAAAATGTGTCATTTCGAACATTATTGGGGCTACTTATGGAGCATTAAAGGTTAAGATCCAAAGGAAACACAAATTTCTAAAACAATTTTACACTTATCGAAAATGTTGAAAATCAACCACACAGAAAATGATAATAAGAGACCGGTGAGAGAAAACCACATCAGCGGAAATTATGTTGCATACACACAACTCGCTGCACTTATATTGTATCAAGTATGTTATTTTCTCCATTTTGACTCTATACCCTCCCATGCCACAAGTCTTGCAACATAGCAAAATTGTGTTCGTTTTCCATTGATTCACTTATCGTACGTTTTCTTATTTTTCTTCAACTGTAAAAAAACTCACAAATATCTATTGTTGAAATTAAAGTGTCTTACACGGTTTGTAAATTATGTAGGGCAAAACAATTCTTAATTGAGTTATGCCTTAGGTACAAAGACCAAAAACGACGAAGGTAGAAAATTGCAATGTCTCAACTTGCAGATTATATAGTCAACGGCATCTCGTGAAATTGTTTTCCCTTTCTTTGAATTGAACATATTCCATGATTGTTGAATACTTTTGCTAAAAAAGTGTCCAAATCTATACCCAATATAATGCAAAAAGACTAATAATTTTATGGCACATCGTGTTATTGGCCATTAGGTTTTGAGAATGAGCAATATAATTCCATAAAGTTATCGTTCTTGAGTACAGAAACTAATCCTGATATATTTTATAACATTTTTCTTTATATGGCCAATGCATAAAATTGATTTATACGTGTGTCCTGAAGGAATTAAGAGTGTGTCTATGTTGCAATATATGTTTGCAGTATATATGGCATGGGAGGGTAGTTTGTTATTTCGCACATTAGTCGCTCTATTTGTGAAACGTTAAAGTTAAGAAAAAGTTAAGAAAAAGTTAATTTAAGCAAAATTACGTTACTTTCTAAATTCATTTAACTCGTTTTGATAATCAACAACATAAAGAAAATGAAATTAAACAAGACAAAGCGATATTTACTAAAATTGTGACTTTTTTCACCTAAAAATTCAAACAACTTTAATCTTTCTTTTTTTTTTTGGTTCTTTTGCTGTGTTCTGTTGTCAGATGTTAGCAACAATTATTATCGGGCATCTGTCAACAAGTGGAACGGCACTAAGTATGGCCAGGGAACCTCAGCCTCCTTCTTTCTACCGCCCGCCTCCGCCCCTCTCTCTGGTCGCGGTGTATTATCACTCCAGCTCTATTCATCTACGAGATATCCCTCCTCAACCGGCGGCTATCTTGAAATAAAAGCCTGCGAGGTTGGGGGTCCTATTCTGACACAGATCTTACAAGTAACAGACAGTATCGTCTGGGAGTTCAAAGAAATCAATTTCACATGTCCACCCGAGAAAGTAAAGGTACACTCATTAAAGTCAGTCCGTCACGATCGACATGACTTCCGGTTGCGAGCGCGCACGGACGGCGTGTTTCGTATTGGCAACAACGATATTGGAAAATTCCCTTGCTTACGCACCTTGCCAAGCTCAAAAACTCGGAACAGTTCGTATGACTTTTCGATCCTTGTTATTGCGTGTAACTTTGATTCGTTCCCTCTTTGGCTTCGATTTTTTTTTCTAAAAACGTGTGGAACGCATTCGTTTACGACTGCCGAGCTGTGAGCTAGCAAAATAAAGCTTGCTTACTCGCTATTCAAGGTAAAAAAAAAACATGTGATTTTCTGTTCGGCAATCTTCGCAATCAAAAAGGCTGCGGACAGTTTGGCTCGCAACCGGAAGTAATGTCGGTCATGACGGACTGATTTTAAAAGAAGATCCCCCCCACACACACACACAAATACTAATGATTAACACAAAATGGTAAGTGGAACAAAGAATGTTTAAAGAAAATCGGACAAGTAACTAAAAAGTTACAAATTGTAATGATTTGAAATAATTGGCAAATCAGTGAAAACTAAAAGACAATTTCCTTGCTGTTACGAAGAAAAAATATTTTAGTACCAAAAGCCAAATTTCAAAAGTTGGCCGGTCGGAAAGATAACTTTTTATATATCATTTTTTGTGTGTATAAAATAAGGTCCAGAAGAATTGAAAATGAAAAAGTTCCCCTGAAAAGGTTTTTATTGTTTTATTATGCACGGTTTTTAACATCTTTTTTAAGGAAAATCTGCTTAGGTAGTAAAACGCTTTTGTTTTGGCCTCATTAATTACGTTCATGGAATGACTTTGGCTTTGTATTATAGATTCCTTTTAATGAGAAAAGAATCTTATAAATCGACACTGCTGTCGGAAATGCTGACTAAAATGATCAGATTTGTATTTCATAAAGCTGTTGTAGATATACTCACCACTCCACGAGTTACTGGCAATGACTGGTGACCATTTTCAGATGCGATATGACGCCAGGGAGGTGTTTCACCAAGATGAGAAAGACTTTACGTTCGACTGGTATCGGTTCTTGTGCTGGATGAGCGTAATAGTGTGAACCATTACGCACAAGAAGGGATACCAGTCGCACGTAAAGTCGTGAGTAACTTTAAGAACGATTTGGGTGTTATCCGTACTCAGGGGCTTCGATACCCTGGGTTGTGTTTCATAAAGCCGGTCATAGATATACGCACGACTGTACGAACGACTGGTGATCCTTTCTTTGGTGCGATTCAGCGTCGGGATTTACCTTTGCGTGCGAGAAAGGATCACCATTCGATCATGCAGTCGTGCGTAAATCTACGTTATCATAGAGTGCAACAAAAGGGCCACCAGTTGTTCGGCGAGTCGTGCGTATATATAAGAACGTCTTGATGAAACACTCGGGGTTTTTTTTTTTTTTTTTGTTAAAGCAGGAAGCCATCCAACCAAGGAGATTTAATCCAACTATTGTTTGAAGAGAAATTGTGTGTTCAGCAGAAAGGACTTTTCTTTCATCAACCGAGAGTCGGGCGATGCTCATTTCAACCGACCAACATTTTCTTTTGTGAGAGTGTACAGTTCAATCTCACAAGAGGCTTGGAAATACCGCATTAATGGTTTTTTTTTGTGGGGGTTGGTTTTTTTTTTTGGGGGGGGGGGG
>BQKZ01007115.1:11066-22589 GCA_036244855.1 Temnopleurus reevesii | reverse complement strand
TAATAATAATGATAATGATAGTAGTTATAACAATAATGATGATGATAGTTATAATGATAATAATAATAATAATAATAATAATAATAATAATAATAATAATAATAATAATAATGATAATGATGATGATGATGATGATGATGATGATGATGATGATAATAATAATAATGATAATAATGATAATAACAATGATGATAATAATGATAATGATGATATTAATAAGCACAACATTTGCAACGCATCATCTATCTAATTGGACTATTCCATTGGGCTTATATATTATGCTTTTTTTAATCATCTTGCATTTAGATACATTTCACTGCTTTTCGTGGATCTACCTGGACGCATATTGGAGTTGATAACATCACTGTAAAAGAAGTATTCCCAACTACAACAGGTAAAATGCTTCGGCGTGATATTATGATGTTTTCGATTTCTATCAACTGTGACGAAGGGCACGTCGACCGGAAGTAGTGCGTCATAGTTTTGTGCGTCTGCTTATTGTTACGTCAGACTAGTTGCGCACGTAACAATGAGAAGACGCGTAAAACTATGACGTAATACTTCCGGTCGACTGTGACTGTGACTGTGAGGAATGAAATCGAAACCTCCATAATCTGATAGTACTACGTGGAACTATTAAAACAAAATTATAAAGAGCATATACAAAATGAAATTAATCAAATTTCACATAAATTGAAAGCATTCTGTTTTGACAATGCGAAAGTATATTGCATGTACGAAGATCACTTCGAGCAATATTTTGATAATCTACCAAAAAAAAATGGATTTAAAAAATCTATTCAGTTTCTATTGTTCCGTATTAGCATGCCCAAAGTAAAGATTACATGTATTTCATGTCATCTATTTATCGCAAAGGATAAGCTTTCCAATAAAAAAAAAAAGAATCAGTAGAAAAGTTGTTTAAAAAAAAATCCACCCTCGAGTACATTATTATATTTGTCGAATAGGTAAAATGAAACTGATTCAGAAAAAAAGATATCCCCTTTTAGAGCTGGGAGCCATGATAGAGATTTTCCCCGTGAGTGATGATTATTGAGGAATGAATAATCTATCAAACAAACGGTTGCAATTTAGTTGCTAGACCTTAGCGCATTTAGATAGAACTTTAGGGCCAGCACACTGAGGAATAAAGGTACCCTTTTGCTGTACATCTAAGGGTGCAATATTGCACCTTTCGAGTTTAATTTGCCAATGATTGCACTTTTTTCGCAAAGCTTTGCACCATTTGCGAACCCTTCTTTCTCAGCGTGCAATGAAAAGAGTCTTCTAAGACGCAAAGGGGACAATCTGAGATTCTTTCCAAACTGCAACGAAGGTTTTGATTGACTCTCATCTTATATTGTTTCGTCTTGTGTGTTAGTACTGGGCTAAAATCACGGTATAGGCTATTTACGCAAAGTAAAGTCGGTCATGAACAATAGAGCCATACGTCGGTGATAGTGGTCGCGTTTCAAATGGAAATCCTAGTACAGTCAAACCTGTCTACAGCGGCCACCCCGAGGAAAACAGAAAAAGTGGCCACTGTAGACAGGTGGCCTCTATAGATAGGTTCTATAGCATGCATTTCCCCTGGAGGGAATCTATTTGAGTGGCCACTATAGACAGGTTTGACTGTACATGTAATATGTTTTGTTTTTTAATTACACAGAACCTGCAACAACTACGCCACGATGGACATCACCGAGCATTAAAACTTCGAGCACTACACAGTCGTCCTCTCCAATGCCAACGACAATTCTGGAGGGAAATATTAGCCTATTTTCTGAATCTACAATTGGNAATCCCCTTTTAGAGCTGGGAGCCATGATAGAGATTTTCCCCGTGAGTGATGATTATTGAGGAATGAATAATCTATCAAACAAACGGTTGCAATTTAGTTCCTAGACCTTAGCGCATTTAGATAGAAGTTTAGGGCCAGCACACTTAGGAATAAAGGTACCGTTTTGCTGTACATCTATGGGTGCAATATTGCACCTTTCGAGTTTAATTTGCCAATGATTGCACCTTTATCGCAAAGCTTTGCACCATTTGCGAACCTTTTTTCTCAGCGTGTAATGAAAAGAGTCTTCTAAGACGCAAAGAGGACAATCTGAGATTCTTTCCAAACCGCAAGGAAGGTTTTGATTGACTCTCATCTTATATTGCTTCGTCTCGTGTGTTAGTACTGGGCTAAAAACACGATATAGGCTATTTACGCAAAGTAAAGTCGGTCATGAACAATAGAGCCATACGTCGGTGATAGTGGTCGCGTTGCAGAGGGAACTCCTAGTACATGTAATATGTTTTGTTTTTTTATTGCACAGAACCTGCAACAACTACGCCACGATGGACATCATCGAGCATTAAAACTTCGAGCACTACACAGTCGTCCTCTCCAATGCCAACGACAATTCTGGAGGGAAATATTAGCCTATTTTCTGAATCTACAACTGGAAGACTAGAAGAAGGTTGGAATCCCTTGTGAGAAAATGATTTTGATCACTGACATAACGATGCCTTTCGTTGAATGTCCTAAAAGCGTATAACAAGATGTAATCTGTTTCAGTAAAATTAAGAGTATCATGGGACAATAGATCCGTACGCCATTACATTGAACCGTGCGGACACAACAATCACAAGCCGGTTCCCATTTGAATAGCATTACAAAGGATAATTGCATTGGCGTTCGTCTAAGTTTTTCAGAAATAGATTATGCCGTGTTATAACACCTTTTAAAAATGTGTGAATGATCTAACGTCGGTGGTAGTAGTCGCGTTGCAAAGGAAAATCCTAGTACATGTAATATGTGTTTTTTTTTAATTACACAGAACCTGCAACAACTACGCCACGATGGACATCACCGAGCATTAAAACTGCAAACACTACACAGTCGTTCTCTCTAATGCCAACGACAATTCTGGAGGGAAATATTAGCCTATTTTCTGAATCTACAATTGGAAGACTAGAAGAAGGTTGGAATCCCTTGTGAGAAAATGATTTTGATCACTGACATAACGATGCCTTTCGTTGAATGTCCTAAAAGTGTATAACAAGATGTAATCTGTTTCAGTAAAATTAAGAGTGTCATGGGACAATAGATCCGTACGCCATTACATTGAACCGTGCGGACACAACAATCACAAGCCGATTCCCATTTGAATAGCATTACAATTAAAGGAGCCGTGAATTGGCGTTCGACTTAATTCTACGGATATAGATTATATCATTTTGCATATGAATTATCTTAAACTGTTCAAGTTTCAAATGACATTTCCTGCTTTAAGAAACGCAATTAAGTGTTATTTGTCCATCCTATACAATCACTCAAAAAGTGGCTAATATTACATTTTCATTGAAACGCTTTCTTGATTAAACTTTCCATGTAATTCAATGGTAAGGTCATCTAAATCGTTGCTTTGTCGGTATTTCATTGTCTTTATGCAATCTACCCTTCGCCTGCCATCATTTCTGGGAAACAAGGACAATATTGAAACATAGATGGAAGAACTTTTCGTAGTCCAAGTGTCATCCCAAATGAGTTACAATTTGTAGCTGAACGAAGCATTATTATTCGAAATATCGCATGGAATTAATTGGTATGTTCTAGTTAGCTTACACGTAATGTATGTTCAACCATTACAAATTCAATAATATGGCATTTTGGCAATCCGACGACTTTGCCATGTCCGTTACGCAAACAGCTAGATAATGCTTCGATTGAATTGTTTGAAAATGTTTTATGTTTGTCACGGATATTATCTGTTTACATATAGATTTCAGTAAATGGAAATTAATATTCCCTTTTTATCGGCGCAACAAACACTGTCATGGAATTGCAATAAAGAAATTTATTATTTTTTTTGTCGACAACAGATTCTGAAGCTAGCGTGGTTAGCGGAGGACCCATTTCTGTGATCGTCCCCTCTCTGACGTCATATGTGGTACTCATCATCCTCTGTACATAAGCAGATTAGTGATTGGATTCGTGTGGCAGAGGAAGAGGTACGGACTAACACTTTAACTCTTAGAAAATGGTGCAAATTGGAATCTTTGATTTCATATTTGGCAGCTCATCAAGGGGTTTCTACATGCTTTTACATGCTAAATAACCGTGTGTATTCTGGAAACTTGCACAATAATAGTAATGATAATAAATGCAATTTATATAGCGCACTCTGCGGAGTGCTAAGGGCACTTTATTACCCTGGCTCTAGCCGGGTGTACACAAGCGCAAATGGCATTTCAAGGAATATTCCTACCAGGTACCCATTCACCTCACCTGGATTAAGTGCCGCACAATTTAGATGAATTTCTTGCTGAAGAATATTTACTCCAGTGGGACTCGAACCGCGGCCCAGGATGGTTGAAAGGCCAGAGCTAGGCCCACTACACTACGGCGCCTCCACATAGATATATTGAGAGTAATTATTTTACGTAATTCAGAAATTATAAAAACAAATTTTGCACTCTTTGTGACGCACAAGCGGCTGCTATATGAAAATATTGAACAAAACCATCACTATAGTTACAAATCCATTAAAACCTTTTCTTCCGTAGGATTTGCACACGTTTCAATGAGTATATACCAGAAATACCCGAATATCCTTAACTGATGTTTCAAAACATTGCCACTTTTTGCTGCGAGATGTTGTTAACACCGACATTCCAATTTACATAGACAACGAATAACATTTTGTTGTTAATTCCAGTCACAGTTTCCTAGTGTAATGTTTTTTTGACATGGATTACGATTCTTTATGACTTGCTACCAGTTTATTGTCAAAATAATGTACATCTTTACAATTAACAATACATTGTATAAAAAGATTGCGAGATGCGTTATTAACTCAAATGTAATGTAATTGAGTAGTAGGCATACGTTTATGCAGAGACATCTGTGCTTAAACAGCACAGGACATGCATTTTTAACGAATAATGATACTAATGATCATAATACACTATCATTTATTAGCCGCTTAATATGGATGTTTTGTGATTCTGATGAATTCTAATTACGAAAAAAAAATAGGTGACGATGCATATTACATGTATTCAATTTGTTTTTACTACAGATACCCGCCAACTCACACAACGAAAAAAAACGATGACGATGAAGACAGCTTATACAACAACCTAATCTACAACAATCTACAGCTCAAATGGTGGTGCTGTGGTCCAACCTGACGTAATTTCCGGTACCCCTCATAGTCCCCAAATTCATGGTTCAAACCAGACCCACGACCCTGATGAACAGTATGAAGAATTTGAAGGAGACAGTCCACGTGATGTGACGGACAATTTACCATCACAGACCTGTGCATCAAAAGATGTTTACGGAAACGACGAAGAACCAAACTTGACGGATTACTTTACTCTTGAAGAACCCGTAAACGGCCATCAACCTTATGATTTCCACTAGAATCATGACTCGGAAGAACAGTATGAAGACTTCGAAGAGGACAGTCCCGGAGATGCCACATGTAATTTTCCATCGCATTGCGGTAACTCAGAAGAAGTTTACGCAAATGATAGAGAACAAAAAATGACGGATTACTTACTCTTGAGGAACCTGTGCACAGCCGCCAGCTTTGTGGTTTGCACCAGAATCACGACCCAGAAGAACAGTATGAAAAATTCGAAGGGGATAATCCCCGTAACATCAGGGACAATCTCCCACCACAGAGCAGTACATCGAAAGTGACCTATTTTCCAGTTGTGGATATGTTTTTTTTGTTCCAGTTGTGTAACTGGAAATATCCTTCTGGTTCTAGTTGTGTAATTGGAAATGTCATTCTGGTCCCAGTATTACTGGTGAGTTTCTCAACTAAAAATATCCTTATTTCCTGATGAATTTCCAATTCAAAACCACTCCCTTAACTGGAACCAGATGAGTAACTGGAAATATCCTTTCTGGTTCCAGTTACATTTTGAACTGGAAATAGCAGTTAGTGTACTCTTAACTGGATCCTGAATCATTTCTAACTGGAATTCATTGTTTTTACCAGTTATGGAACTGGCAATGGGTTTTTTCAGTTAATACCGATTAAAACCAGTAACATCCAATTAAAACCAGTTAAAAACCTGTTGACACTTCCAACTGGTTTTAACGGGATTTTCGACCTGGGAATGAAGAATATTCGAACACGGCGCAGTATTTTACTCTTGAAGAACCCGCACACAGCCGCCAACTCCATGGTTCGCAACAGAGTCACGACCCAGAAGAACATTAGGCCTATGAGGAATTCAAAGGGGAAAGTTCCCGTAACATCAGGGACAATCTCTCACCGCAGAGCAGTATATCGGAAGCGATCTATTCACATAATGAGGATTCGAACATGCGATTCTTTAATATAGTGTCTTTTATCATGGTAACGAGAGAGATTTTGAAATTCAGTCATCTGTATTTACGCTATATGTATATTAATCCCTCGATTGAAGCCTGGTTGATTTCGCTCAAGCTCTGGTCTTTAACGGTGTCAAGTGGTTCCCGAGATCGAACAATTTTGGATCCCCCTTTTGATAAAGAAAGGTCATATATTTACTAATACATTGTGTCCACAATTAAATAATCACTCATTCACATCTATTAACATTAATCCATAATAACTGAACTCCAATGGGTTGCCTAGGGATCTATTGTAATGAAGCTATGTTCAAATAATAATGGAAGTTTGGTCGGAGAGAACTATTTATCATTTGCTATTTTCCAAATTTTCTATGGAACGCCACTTTGGAAAAGTTCTTTTTTTGCTGGCCTGCCTCTCGTCATATTGTAGAAAGTATTAATTATGGTTTTAAATAATCGAATATGTAATTAATTATAATGACAGTGTAAGTAATTCTTTTATCTTAAACCATGCATGGTCAATCACTTAGTGTAATATCTCATAGGATCCGTTTGTTTATCTTAGTGTCAATATTTTACATCAAATTTCGTCATGTGGATGTATATTGTTGTACAACTACTATCCTCCAAAAGAAAGTCAATTCATATATCCACATGGAGTTTGTCCGCAACCTGAGGTGTAATTAAACTCATTTAACTCATATATGTTTATGTGTGCTTCTGTTCATGTGTATTGACCCTACGACAAGTCTTATCAAAGAGGTTATTTTGGATGCTTTGGACGAAATTAAAATCCCAAGGTGATCCTGACAGAAGACAAATCGCAAATTTTATTCATAACTCCCGGGCTTGGTTTCCCTTTAATATTAACTTTGATAGCTAGTGGTTAATAGTCATTTTATGTTCATTGATATGCGCAATTCGTTAAAAACTGGTTAAAATCCTGATCATTTTATTCGCAAGATGATTCATTTTGTTTCCACTGTCGCCAAAACATACAAACTACATATTGGACCGTCGTGTCACCTGTCGAAACGATAATGCCCATTTTCTATTATTTGTTTCCCCACTACGCTAGAATCAGATGTTTTCCTTCGCAATCAAATGGCACAGATTATTTCTTTATATTTATAGTATTCTTTTAAAGTTTGTGCAGTTCTGTGTATTTTCCCTAGTATTAAAGTGATCATACTTTACCTCTAACGCCTACTCCAAAATAAATCCACCAATAAACAGTTCAGTGCTTCAGTTTGAACAAATAATTTGATTAAATATTGACGAAAGATAAATGTTGAATTGTAAGAATAGCTATGTTTGCATACTGAATAATACAACTTTGCATTTCTTATGGAGTTAGAGTATGGACAGGGCAAAGACTTTAATCGGGCCTCTGTTATTAGTACTACGGAGCTTAAGCAAAGAAGACATCAAGCGCGGGAAAATCTAGCGGGCCGCTAAGGTTGAGAACGCCCGCTAGATATCCCCGCACTTGATAAATAACGTCCTGATCAGCCCTTTTGTCCACTTGCTTAAGCTCCGTACTATTCAGAGCCACACGGAAAGAAATTAAGCCGCCATCATTTTTTTCTAGAATCATGGAATTTATCTATAAAAAATGTATATATTACATTTAGGTGAAATTTGATTTCTCTAGTATTATCAACATTTTGGTTATTGTAAATTTCGCACAAGCATGAAGACATATACATATATTGACAGTATATGTCGATGACGTTTGAATGAATAAATTACCATATACATGTATGTATAGGTTGTGAGTAATCACACTGTAAATTAAACTTTGATAAATTATGGATAGAATATAAATCAAAAACATAAGTGGCAATAGAAGCGCATGTGTAAAGGAAGTAGCATATATACAGATAGAGGCTCGAGCTCAGATTTCAGATGAATTCACATAAAAGAGAATTTGGAAACTATGCATTAGGAACAAACCAGATAGCAATACTGTTCATAAAAACTTTAGATTCCTTTGCCAATTTTACTTTAATTCCATTCAATTACATTCAAAGGTATAAAAAAAAAAAAATTACAAGGTAACATACGAAAATAAGATAGAACGAGAAGACAGCTAAAAGGAACAGTCTTATATGATGCTGCCACCAAATATAGATAAACTATAAAGCAAGTATTACGTAGCATAAACAAGTTCGCCAGCCCTAGAGTGGAAAACCCCAACCTGTGGTGCATATAGCCCCCCTCAGTTGGCAACCCAAAAGCCATTTGAAAATTACTCAACGAATATATTCCATTTTTGATCGGGAAGTCTTCGGTAGTTCACTTTAACAATCAGTAACATTTTCTGTGCACAATGCTCGGTCCACTTTCATCATATTCCCTTTTATGGATCCACATACACTGGAAGGTATCGAGAGCTGCCAACGTCGCTCCACCGATCCAGGTGGAGAACTCCCTCTCTGGAGGAGCTATCACATTAATCTTCGTGGAGACAGGAGCCAAGGCCGGGAGCTCCTTCTCCATTCTCTCACCGAACCCAGAGAACAACTTGGAGCCGCCGGAGAGGATAGTGTTGGCGAAAAGATCCATAGGCTTGGGTAGATCTACGTCACACTTCTGTACACTGTTGTACAGAGCCTGGTGGATCCCGGTCCGCTCGAACCCGACTATGGATGGGTTGAAGAAAGACTCAGACGCTAGGAATCGCTCTCTGGTCATTGAAATGGACCTACCGTCGGGGACCTCGTAGGCTTTCTCGAGGGATGACGACGTAGCAGCAGTTTGCATCTCTTTATCGAAGTCTAGGGGGCGTACGTAGCAAAGGGTCTTCTTGAGTTCCATGTCAGTAACATTTTCTGTGGACAACATCTGGTCCGCTTTCCTCATATTCCCTTTTATGGATCCACATACACTGGAAGGTATCAAGAGCTGCCAACGTCGCTCCACCGATCCAGGTGGAGAACTCCCTCTCAGGAGGAGCTATTACGTTAAACTTTGTGGAGGCAGGAGCCAAAGCTGAGAGCTCATTCTCCATTCTCTCGCCGAACCCGGGGAACAATGTGGAGCCGCCGGTCGGGAGAGGACAGTGCTGGCGAAAAGGTCCGTAGGCTTGGTAGTTCACTTTTCGAGTCAGTAACATTTTCTGTGGACAATGCTCGGTCCACTTTCCTCGTACTCCCTTTTATGGATCCACATACACTGGAAGGTATCGAGAGCTGCCAACGTTGCTCCACCGATCCAGGTGGAGAACTCCCTCTCAGGAGGAGCAATCACTTTAATCTTAGTGGAGGGTGGAGCCAAGGCTGAGAGCTCCTTCTCCATTCTCTCGCCAAACCCGGGGAACAATGTGGAGCCGCCGGAGAGGATAGTGTTGGCGAAAAGGTCCATAGGCTTAGGTAGATCCACGTCGCACTTCTGAACACTGTTGTATAGAGCCTGGTGGATCCCTATCCTCTCGAACCCGACTATGGACGGTTGGAAGAAAGACTTGGGCGCTAGGAATCGTTCTCTGGTCATTGAAATGGTCCTACCATCGGGAAGCTCGTAGATTTTCTCGAGGGATGACGACGTAGCAGCGGTTTGCATCTCTTGGTCGAAGTCGAGGGGGACGTAGCACAGGTTCTTCTTGATCTGACGGATTATTTCTCGTTCCTCTGTAAGCGATTGGAAAAATGAAAGAGTGATGGAAAGGGATTATGAGACGAAAAATTATCTTTGAAATGTGCGTAGTTCCCCCCTTTGCAACAATTCCTTTTTGGTGGGGGGGGGGGGTCTTATAATACACATATCATTCCAAATTGAAAGTCAAACATCTGAAATACTATATCCTCATTTTAAAAATAATAGTATGATACATTCTACTCCAAATTCTGGAGAAGTAAACCAGGTGAAATAGAGATATAGTACAACAATTATATAAAATATATAACACTAAATTTATTTGGAAAGCAGATCACTGGAATTACTATACAATTTTAAGCTTTGGAAAGCTCCCGGAGACTTATCACAAAGTAATCGAAGTAACTAAAATATGAAAATGGTATACAATCAGAATTACAAAAGACAGAGACATAAATATAATCTTTCCACATTATAATGATCCCATAATTATGATAATTTTGAATAACTGTGGTAAAGTAATTGAAGCTATCATAATGATCCTGGTTTCAGATAAATAAAATGTGTTGTTTGTAATATTCATAACGTACCAGATATGTCAAATGTGTATCCTCTGCTCTGGAGAACCTCCCTCTTCAAATAAACCGAAACGTCACATCCGGAGTGTGGATAGCGAATTATGGCATGAGGGAGTGCGTAACCTTCATATATCGGCACCGCATGGGAGACGCCATGTCCAGCATCCAAAACGACTCCACTTGTCCGCCCTGAGGCGTAGAGGGCCAATATTGCTTGGTTGGCGAGGTAAAACGCCGGAGTGTTGAATTTCTCGAACATGATCTGTGGAGTTTGACGGTACATTATCGAAAATATAAGTATTAATGAATGGTTCATTTATACCAAAAACAAAATAAAAATAGAAAAATAAATTAAAAAAATATGATTTTTTAATTAATTCAATGGACTCCAAATCATTGAAGGAATTTCTTTTGAACTTTTATCTATTCATTCATTCGAGTATATTTGTACAGACACAAAAGATCAGCAATTCCACTATTTTGATACAAAATATGACACAGAACGTATGATGAGCCACATCAAAAACTAAAATGCAAATAAATACAAAATTAAATAAACAAAGATGATACGAAAACGAAAACTCAAATGAAAGTTAAAAGATCCCCAAATTTTTTTATGAATTTATTAAAAAGAATAATAATTACTCAAATTTATTTTTTATCAATTCTAAATTTCAAAGTTATTTATGACTATTACCTGTGTCATCTTTTCTCTGCAGGCTTTGGGGTTCAGCGGGACTTCGGTGAGCAGGACCGGGTGTTCTTCGGGGGCGATACGGAGCTCATTGTAGAAAACATGATGCCAGACCTTCTCCATGTAATCCCAATTGATTATGAGACCGTGTTCGATCGGGTACACGACGTCGCCACTCCGTTCAGCTTCGTCACCGACGTATGTTTCCTTTGGGACACCGATGCCATTCGGCTGATGAATGAATAGGAGGGAAGAGAGTACAAATTATTTGGGTAAATGAATATGATACAATTCTCAAATGTACATCA
>BQKZ01007114.1:0-12159 GCA_036244855.1 Temnopleurus reevesii | reverse complement strand
CCCCAAGCCAGTGAGCAAGGATAAAATGAAATCATCATCGAAGGCTAAATCTTCATTTTCTACAGACCAAAAGGTAGGTGGATTAAGAAAACATTGCATTTGAGTTTTAATATGAAATTGTAGATTTTGCCCTCCTCTTTCACACCAAAATTATTCTAATAATCAGGACAAAGATCAATAAAGAGATAAATAAGTAAATAAATGAAATATGAAAGTGATCATAGATAAATGATTTGATGGAGAACTAAGTTATGAACTGATAAATAAAAAGAAGGGTTTCCCAACACTCATGATAACAAGAGCCATGCCGTTAGCCTGTATTATGCTCTACTCATAAATAAGCTCACAAATGTCATAAAAACTTACTTTCAAACGTGTTTCAATTTTCCATACCTGCATGACAATTTGGTTGTACAGCATCCATACCCAAGGTATCTTGTAGTGCTGTGTTATATTAGTCAAATACATGCGCATGATTCCATTAGATATGATTTGAGAGTCAACAGTGATATATAGCTTTATGAAACACATCCCAGATATGCCAATCTTTGAATAAGAATAAATGTTTGTCTTATCTTTGAATTAGAATAATTTTAGGATTTAAATTTCAAATTGTTTTTATATTTTCTTGGCAGACAATCAAGAGTGGGCCACCAGCCAACGTCTGGAACTTCCCCAGCAGGAGAAGGAAGTTCCAGCATTTGACCGACCAGCCTGTCTCTGTTACTGGTGCAGGAAGGTGACTTATAATACAGGCATTTGCAAAAGTTCAAAGGGAAACCGACCCCTGGAATTATCGTGCTCTCATTGATTGAGGAAAAATCAGATGAACAAACTATAAAAATTTGAGCGAAATCGGACACTCCATTCAAAAGTTATGAATTTTCAAAGTCACAGAGATTTTGACGATCACTGCCGCTCATGGGGATCCGTGTGATCAGCAACACCGACGGAGTCTGTGACGTCAGGTCGGACAACTCCTCATTCACTTTGTACATAAGAATATTGAAAAATGGATTAATGTAAAATTTGGAGTAAGGTTGCAACATGAATCTTCTAAAAAAACATGCAGAATCAATACAAAAATGCTACACCCCAACCGAAAATTGGCATGTTGTTGAACTGTTTGAAAAAAGGGAGAAAATGTGAAGTTTTGTATGTAGAGTGAATGAGGGGTTGTTCGACATGACGTCACAGATTCCGTCGAATTTGCCGATCGCTAGGATCACCATCAGTGGTAGAGATCGTCATATCTCTGTGACTTTGAAAATTCATAACTTTTGAACCGGTTGTCCAGATTTGCTCCAATTTTCAGAGTTTGTTCAACTGATTTTTCTTCATTCTATGAGAGCACGGTTATTCCAGGGGTTGGTTCCCCTTTAATACCACTTTTCATAGTTGTATTAACCTTTAAACATTCATTGGTGGAGTCAGAAGAGTTTTACTGACATCTTTGGGTGACATTTGCTCCAATTTAGTGCTTAAACAGCAATTTTAGTGCTCAGACTATCAATGAAACCCTTGAAAAGACAAATTAGTTTGATCTCTTGGAAAGATTTTTCAAGATCTCACACAATGATCCCCATTCCATCAGGCGTGTGATTAAAGCAATGTCGAGGATCAAATCATTGTGAGAGAGAGAGAGAGATCATGCAAGATCTTTTTGAAAATTGAGGCAACTCTCTTTAATACAAGGAAACTGATATTAACATGAACATTAGTTTTAATCATTTGAGCAGAAAATTCAGGACCAACTTGCACACAATTGTGATTTAACCCCCTTTGAGTAAAGATATGACTGTATAGAGGCAAGTGCAAAAATTGCAGGTGGTCTTAAACTTTTGCAATAGACGGTAATATTGTTCTTTTTTCTTTGCCTCAAAAAGAGGATTTATTAATTAACATCCAAAGCATAAAGAAAACAGTTATAAATTACAATTAAATGAACATGTGCACAAAAAGAGATTTATTACAAAAGTATAGTCAAGCCTGTATCAAGTGCAGATTTTCCAACCTACTGGAATCATGATGGTGTATATTGTGATATAAATTCATTGTTTTCCCCATAGATAAATTCCTAAACTAAAATGTCTGTCGTTCTCATTCTTTCTCCCAAGATGATAATAATGACAATAACAATGATATATTTTATTTATCTAGGGTAACCACTTCAGTTTAATATCTGTTGTACTTGTGGGCCTTGCAATGGCAAACTGGCACTGTAGTTACTGCCGGACCTTTGATTTAAATGGGCAAAAAGACTTTAGATTTCAAATTTATTTTTTGCTGTTTCAAAAATTGAGTGCCATGTTTTCCATAAATTCATTATGATTTGTGAAGTGATATTTGTAATTTGTGGCAGTATAAGTGCAACTCTTATCACAAACTTATCATTGAATCCTTTTGTGCAGTATAAATACAACTCTTATCCTAAACTTATCATTGAATCCTTTCATGCAGTATAAATACAACTCTTATCATAAACTTATCATTGAATCCTTTCATGGTTCTGTTTGGCAGAGACATCTCTTTCCTGTACGATGTTGCGATGAACGGTTCCAGCGATCCAAAGCCTTTGGCAAGCGACCCCAGTGGGAAACGTGGTATTGAGAAGCAGATGCAGAGTCAGAGCAATAAGGTAATTTGCATTTAACATTTGAAGCAGAAACAGGTCACTCAAGGGAATTAGAGCTTATTGAGTAAGATGGTCGACTTTAATCCATGTTACTCTAATTCAAATTACAGCTTGAAATTGTGGGAATTGCTATTATTGTATTTCATCATGAATGTGACTTCATATTTAGGGAGAGTTATCTTGACACAAGATATCTGTTCAGCTAGATGCGTTCCAGCATCTCGTTTTTCATTCATCAAAGGTGGTGCCAGAGGCATTGTTTTTTTTCAGGACTGTGTTTCATAAAGCTCTTAGAAGAGGTACGCATGACAATGTGAATGACTGATGTCCCTCTCTCTGGTGCTATGTCAATGACATAGGGATCTTTCAGTATAAGAAAATGTCACCAGTAGTGTGTAGAGTCATGTGAACCTCTATGAAGAGCTATATTAGAACCATCTCTGGTTTTGTGGTTTATGCCATGGTCTAAAATAGACACCCTTTGAAAATTCTACCCCAAATTAGAAGTGTAATGTTAGGCTTCAACCTGTATTTGCATTTCCAATGCAATCATTTCACATTGCTAAAATCAAATCCCAAGTAATGTGCCACAGAACATTATTTTCTTTACCACAAAACCAATATGCCTATTAGTAATTGAATTCCTATCCATTCCTTCTCTTGCAGGCAATGACTGTTCCCAACACTCTCGTCCCATCTGAGTACCATGTAGTGAAAGCAAAAGGAGTCCAGCATCTTGAGTTTCAAGAAGAGTGAGTATTTCATCCTGAGCTTCATAACCGCTCAGTTAATTAGAGGTGTTTTTTTTTTCAATCTATACATTATTTACAATTATTTAGAATTCTCAATGCATATAACTGATAACAATCAATATGATCTAATAACATTGATATCATGCAATTTGTATTTAGAGTGTCTATTTCTGGCTCATAACTTCAAGAACACAATATCAATGCAAACCTCTTCATTATGGCTTATCAAATTTCAACAAGATGTCTGTGCCCCGATTAAAAAAAATCAATGTCTCTACTATTAGACAGTGAAGGATTAAGCTAGAAATAATTTCCAGGAAAGCTGCGGTTATGCATCTGCTGGAAGTCTAGTATGTTCTAAGAAGTTTGTCAACAAATTAGAGGGCCACATGTGTTCATATTCAGAGAGAAAGAATAAAGGTGTGATCAGAATAAATCTACTGTCATGCAAAATGATAAACATTTTATATATGGAATGCATAAGTGTAAGCCATACAGTATTGCAGTATAGTGGTGATAAGCTATGTGATGTGTCCACTAGAGACTTATTCCACTTTAAGGGGGTGTTGTTCAAAATCAATTGCAACTTTGCACTATTGTAACGCGCATTTTCGTTCGCGCACGGTATGCGCATTTAACAAGATGCGCATGAAACAATGATTTTGATTGGCGCGTTCCGATCAACCACAACTTGCGATCAATTGAAACTTTTGAACAACACCCCCTTAGGTACTTCTTCTACTGATGACTTCAATCTTCAATTACTACTGATTCATGCTTAACATTGTTCTATATTCTCGCTTATCTATTGCCTTGTCTCTCCCATTCTTTTAACAGGAAATTTAGCACACATCTGAAGAATGAAGATGAAGCTCCAGTTGCTTTCCCGTCACTGTGAGTAGTACTTTTGACGTGATTAAAGTCTCTTTAAATGGAATTAATATTGCAAATGTTATGCGCGATGATAATGATGATGATGATGTGTTGTATATTAGCGTTTTCCATCAGGCAACCGATGATTTACGCCAGGCATCAAGAGGGCGACCTCTTTTTTTTCTTCTTCTTTTTTAAACAATGGAGCTTGACACATTTCGATTTTATGGCTTGACTTTGCCTTCAGTGGCATAGTGAAGCAGTTAGTTTGTTTGTTTAATCTGTAAGAAATACCGGTTATCATATTTTGTTATTTTTTTTTTACATTAGTAGAATGAGTTGGAGGTGCTTTTATACGTTAGTATGAGTAGCGATTATGAGCATTGTGCCTTTTGAGCAATTACAAGTTTTTATTTATTTATTTTTTTATTATTATTATTATGGGGAAAACTTTTGAAGTCTGTTTCACTTTTTTTTTCAATAAATTGTATGTTTAAGGAATCAGAAAAGGAAAAATCTTTTGAATCATTATCTAGTGATCACATAAATCAGAAGGCCAAAGATCACAGAACTATTAGAGAATGCACTGATACTTCGTAAGTTTTTGTATTGTCTTGTCATTGAATATTTGTGTTCTTCTATTGTTATATATCTCAATTACCTTCAACATTGGCCATGTTATCTTGCACTTGATGAAATGTTTTGATAAAATGTCAAATTTTTCTCCTCTGAACAAATCTCAGTGCAGATTTGTACATCATAATTTTGTTCTACTTTTTGAATAACCCCAATTTTTTTTTTTACTTTCTTCAGTAAGCCCACAAGTCGATATGAAGTAATGCAGCTAAAGGAATCTCTACAAGCCATGCTGAACAAGGCTGGGATCAACAATGAGGATAGTGAGGTCAAAGGTCCTACGCAGGTCAGTACTGGTGTCATTTAATAATTACAAAATTCAATCTGTTGTATTTTTATGCCTCCGCCACCGTAAGGTGGTGCGGGAGGCATTATTTATGAATAGAATAAAATTTCTATGATATTGCAATTTTAATATATAAATAACAAGTAAAACAAAGTCATTTAACTTTTGCTAGCAAAAATCTATATGGTATTTAAATGGATCAAATTTCCTTCCTTTTCAGATGTGGAGTTGACTTGGTCGTGTAGATATCAAATAAAAGTGTCAGAGCTCTAATTCTTATCAATATTACTAAAAATGTGGATTATGCAAACTAGCTCAAATAAAAATTGACAAATCGTGAGGAAAAAAATAGGAGAGCGTTAAAATCCTCAGATGTTGATGGACATAAAAAAAAAACGCTGTTAATTGTAGGGTAAAAAAATAACCCCTGATCACCTCCCCTTGTATGTTATACACATACAAGTGGACCCTCGGCATAACATGTATTAATGCATATGAATTGTATTGAATCTTGTTCAAATCTTTTCTACACTTTTCATCTCTTATGACAGATGCACAATCTTTTAGAACTGGTAAAGAAGGAGCAGAACATTTACAACATCATATTTCATGAACTTATCAGACAGGTAAGCCTCATTCAATTTTGATTATTATCATTTACAATTTGTAAGGAATGAAAGTTGAAATCTAATTTGCGACAAAGCTTCTTATGATATTTTTTTAATCTGTCACAATGTAAAACTAATTTGTCATTCAAGTCATATTTTCTTGTTATCAACTCTATACAAGGGCTCTGCAAGCAATGGAAGCCAAGTGATCCTTCCTGTCTTCAAATTATGCTATTGAAGTTGTTATTTTAACAAGTGTTTCCTTCTAATAATCTATCAAGGTATGATAAAGTCACACATGAAAATAATATTCCACCATATGAGCCGTGACACAAAATGATAGTATTTCCAAGAAAATGGAGCGATTCAGAGTTACAAATGAGAATGGTCGATACCCTGATTGAAATGTAAGAATTATATACATCTGACAAATTAGGTTTATGTGCACTTTCCTTTCAAAAATTAGATTTTAGAGAGGTACAGGACCCCCTTGATATGAAGTGACTGCCAGACATTAATTATTTCCCACAAAAATACTGGTTTGACACTCGACTTCTAGTCATTTTAATCTTTTTATACACAAGGAAGTATGGAGTGCATTGAGATAGGGGAGTTGTTGTCTTAGTAGTCAGAGAGCTTTATTGACAAGGGTTTTTGTTGTAATCATTATTATCATTATTGCTGATGTTGGTCTTCTTATAAGTGTTGTTATCATTCTTTTTCTTGTTTGATACAGGTGAGTGTATAGTGCATTGAGAGAGGGGAGCTGTTCTCATCAGTCAGAGAGATTTATTGACAAGAGTTATGCTATAATCATTATTATCATTATTGCTTATGTTGGTCTTCTTATTAGTGTTGTTATCATTTTTGTTTTTGTTACACACAGGTGAGCGTGGAGTGCATCGAGAGAGGAGAGCTGTTATCATCAGTCAAAGAGCTCTATTGACAATAGTTATGTTATAATAATTATTGTTGTTGTAGCTGATCTTGTTTTTCTTGATAAGTGTTACTATCGTTATTGTTCTTGTTTGACACAGGTGAGCGTGGAATGCATTGAGAGTGGAGAGCTGTACTCATCAGTCAGAGAGCTCTATTGACAATAGTTATGTTATAATAATTATTGTTGTTGTAGCTGATCTTGTTTTTCTTAATAAGTGTTACTATCGTTATTGTTCTTGTTTGACACAGGTGAGCGTGGAATGCATTGAGAGTGGAGAGCTGTACTCATCAGTCAGAGAGCTCTATTGACAATAGTTATGTTATTATAATTATTTTTGTTGTTTGTTATCTTGTTTTTCTTAATAAGTGTTACTATCGTTTTTGTCCTTGTTTTACACAGGTGAGCGTGGAGTGCATCGAGAGAGGAGAGCTGTTGTCATCAGTCAGAGAGCTATATAATAAACTCTTAGACAAGGTGCCCAGGCAAATTAAAAGGTAACGTCTTCTTTATCTGTGTATTTTGTAGTGAAATTCATGTTTACGTACAAGCTGTTAAACTTGTATTGTATATCAATTCCATCTTCAGTGAATGTATACTAACAATGCATATTTACAGTATGTCATTAAGTAGTAGTTATCATAATAAGTTTCATAATTGTATTCTATTTTCATTCTAGTGTACATTAGGGGGTAACAGCTCATTGAACTCTTGAATGTAAGCTAACATCAGTGTGTTTCATGGAGCCTTTTGCAGTGAAATATTATTTAATTCCGGCTAGTCCAACAAAATCCTTTCTTTGATTGCATGAAAAGCAGTGTCTGAATTTTTCAATGAAAAGTGTCAGAAAATGAGTAATACGCTGTCCGACAAGCATTATGAAACGCCCTCAGAAGAACTCTACACTTTTAAACGAACCCTCTCTAAATTCATGTTATTTTTAAATTACCTGTGACCTTTACACTTTGACCTTTTGATCATTCTTTGACTCACAGTTTGCACCAGGAGGTAATGGCTCAACGAGCTCTTGACCGAAGGCTAACAGAGGAACTCTTCAGATTTAAATCAACCATCTCAGATCTCACCAAGTAAGTTACTTTTGATCTTAGGTTATTTACATCATCTGGAAGAGAAATAGATTCTACACAAAGGAGGCGTTGTTCGAAACTTGCGATCAATTGCAAATCAACTGCAAAACAGTTGCAAATATATACGCATATTTTTATTCGCACACGTTCTGCACTGTTCACAAAACATGCATGAAATAACGACTTAAATTGGTGCTGATCAACTGCAACATGCGATTGATCACAAGTTTCCAGCAACACCTTCTATATGAGTCAGATATTTTTTTATTGTGTTGTCATATATCATGAATGAATCAGTAGAAATTATAAATGAATATATAATATGATAAATATTAAAAAATATATATAATAAATTTTGGAAATTAAAATAGTCAGAAAAGTTGTCCAAAGCCCTCACATTAGAAATATAATAAACAGTGAAAATCACTATATATCCTTTTTTTGTTCTTTTGAGGTTTTTATAATTTCATTCATTTTCCACAAATTGAGAGCTAGTTTTAGCTTCATAGTATTTAATTGAAATAGTATATTAATGGAATGAACATATTCTTGAGTTGCCAATTTGGGTAGGAAAAGTGATAGAATGTTTTGCTCTAAAACTAATTCCTGTTTTAAATTTCTCTCTTGTATAGTGAGCTATCAGATGTGAGGGAACATGATAAGGTGGTCACAGGCCAAGCTCAGTCAGCACAAGAACAGGTATGATGTGGAACTAAAGTCTGGGCTGCACACCTAAGAGTATAGCTTTGGAATGGAAATTAAGTTCAATGATATTCCCTTTAGTTGTAATCTAATAATAGTACTGGTATTCTAAAAAGTAGGTATCAGAAAATCTTGAAAAAATTGTGTGAAGAACAGTATCATTTGAAAAGTGTTATTGAAAATTTCATTTGGAGTTACAATATCTGTTGTGATATATTGAACAATTTACATTGTCATGTTAGCATTTAATGTGTAATAAAATTAAGGGTAACAGACTGGAAATTAAGATCACAGAATACTGTTCACACCATGTAATGTGTTTGGCAGAAGGTGTTCAGTTTATATTAAAAACCACTGTTTCATTTCCTTTTTATTGAATTTTGGACATCTCTTTTTCATTCCAGCTTGCTGCAGCTCTTGCTGAATCAGAGAAAAGTGCCAGGTATGAGAATATTTTTTTGCCTATAATAATATGTATACTTTTCCCTCAAGATTTTAAATGTAAATGAAGTTAATTGAAGAAAGCGCACATAGAGAATGTTCATGGTTTGATTATATGAAATCTTTATCATTTATTCCTCATTTTAAAAATACAAGAACAGATGGATAACATTATATGAATGTACAGTGTAATAAGAAGAAAGAAATATTTACCATATAAGTTTGAGCTCTTCGCCTTTTTATGCCTCCGCCACCGTAAGGTGGTGCCGGAGGCATTATGTTTTCGGGTTGTCCGTCCGTCCGTCCGTCCGTCCGTGTGTCCGTCCGTGCGTCCGTCTGGACCTTGTTACCGCGATAAGTTCAGAACCGCTGGACGGATGTTGACCAAACTTGGCTCAAGTATGTATAAGCATAAGAGGATGAACTGATTAGATTTTGGGTTCAGTGGGTCAGAGGTCAAAGGTCAACGGGCCAAAAAACTTGTAAAAAATCACCAAAAATAACTTGTTACCGCAATAAGTTCAGAACTGCTGTACAGATTTTGACCAAACTTGGCTCAAATATGTATAAGCATATGAGGATGAATTGAATAGATTTTGGGTTCAGTGGGTCAGAGGTCAAAGGTCAACGGGCAGAAAACCTGTACAAAGTCGACCGATATAGCTCACTTATAACAGAAAAATTGATCCAATTTCTTTCAAACTTACAGTGTGTAGCTCAATTATGTATAAGCATGTGAGGAAGAACTTATGAGATTTTCGGTTTGTGGAGTCAAAGGTGGCAGTGCCCAAAATTTGTACAATGTTTTTGATTTATGATGGCATGGAACAAGCTGTACATATCTTTCTGATTGCGTGATGGCGGAGGCATAAATTTCGACCGTGCGCGGTCGAGGATTCATCTAGTTTTAATTTCAATTTTTTTTCCTGTCTCTGAAATAAATGTACAGAGTATTATGTTACATACTCCTGAATATTTTCAAAATTTGATTAACATGTGTCTATCTTTTAAAGAGAGTATGCAGATGAAAATGGTGATTAATGTAGTATTTTATTCTTTTTTATTTCAGCCTCTTGGGGGAGTATCATGAACTCTACGAGCTTCAGAGACGAAGACTTGAGAAGCAAGTTTTTCATTTGACATCTGAGAGAGATCTATGGAGCAATGCTGCCTACTCCTTAGCACTAAAGGTAAAGTCAGAATTTGACTTCTAAAGTCTATCTTATTCTAGATATTCTTAGTTTTCCTCAAAGAGAAACATTCTCAGATATGTGTTGTTTAGTTTGTTTATTGTTGTTTTTGTTATGTTTCAGGAGTGGTTATTAGCACAAACAAAACACTATTTTGCTACCTGCTTTTTTTTTTTGGGGGGGGGGGGGAGGGGGGGCACGTTCCGATCAACTGCAACTTGTGATCAATTGCAACTTTTAAACAACACCCCCTAGAGCAAGTTAATGCAATTCCTAAATCACAAATCATGTATAACCTTACATGTAGTTTACTCTCTTTCTCCCTGGCTACTATTGCATTCAGAACACTGTTACATGAAATATGTCATTTTTTGTCTGTTTTTATTTTTATCCTTCCTGGTCTGATTTTTACTTTTGCTGCCTTGTTTTATTGAAAATGCTGAATTAAAGCATAATGACATTCTATTATCAATGTTCCAGGTTACGGAGGCTAATTCCCTGACCACTGCTAGACGTCTGCACATCTGTGAGAAGGCTTGGTCCAAATTGACGCATCATTTCACCATCGTGTTGAGTGACAGGGATACTGTACAGCTTTCTCAACTTCAGGTGAGAAATAATCCAGCTTTATTTTCCTTGGGATATTTTAATAACATTTACATACCATTGTCGGTATATCATAATTGTTATGCATACATTGTAGCGGCCAACTGTTACTGATTTATCATAATAAGGCCAAGGAAAAATTGTTGGGTTGTTCTTCACCAACGACCCTATGAAAACAGCCTAACCTGAACTTTTTTGTTTTGTTTTGTTTTTTATATTACTTTTCATTCACACAAAAAAAATCATGGTAAATTCAAAGAAAGGCGTTTAAAATTTTATCTGAAAAGTCTATTTGAAAGGTTCCATTACTCTTCTGACCCAATAAGTTTTATTGTACACAATATATGTGTTTGAAAAAATTAGATATTAATTAGATATTCCCAACGAATGTACCAATACCATCTTTCAAAATTGACTGATAAAACAACAGTAATTTTCTTTTCATTTGCCTTAAATATGACGCATCTAATCAAGTTTGAGAAAAAAACCATCAAGTACTAAGTACATTGAGCCTCTTTCCAAATATGATACCAGAATTTTTATTATGGTTTTTGTCACACATGTTTAATCCAGGTTCTGGTAGAGCGTCATCGCTTGTTGATGATTGACTTCAGCAAGCAACTGAAGAAAGAGGATGAAGTGTCTAAGGAAAGACTTGCATTGATACGATCAGGAATCAAGAAATGGATGGATCTATTCTACGGCACTATTGTGTAAGTATCATATTTTTGCTTGAATAATTTCCTCTATATTTCTCATATTTTGTAAAAGATAGAGGAAAATGATGATTCATTTTTAGATTCTGTATAATTCAAGAAAAAATGTCTCCTCTATTCCATTATAAGTGGAGGATTTGTTGACAACAACATTCCATGAAATTCAATCTTATATTATGTATAGTATCTGTTGCACACATATCTTAATTTCAAAGAATTTCAATGAGCGGTTTCAAGAAGTAGACAGTTTGTACAGCTGTTAGTGTAAATTTTAGGCATTATGACATAATTTTTTTTTTTCAGCAAGAAACATGTACATACCATTCATTAAGAGGAATGTCCAGATCCTTGACATAAATGTTTAGAATTTTTAGAAGTGGAGTAGAATATATTAAAATGGTTTCTGCGCATTATAAATGTTATGTTATGTTATGGATGTGACAATTTTTTTGGAATTGTCCGCTTGTTGAGATGATTCATAAGTCTGCACATTATGCTTGTTATTGGATTAACACATGGTCTCTGCTCAAGATTTTGTACATTTGATTTTTATTACCCGTACTTTAATACTTTAATCACCATTGCTTCACTGCCAAACATAAAGATACTCAGTGGAAATGAGTAAAAAGACCAGGTTTGATCTTAGGTATGTTTAAGAGTCTCTTAAAATTGGATAGGAATCGGATGGA
>BQKZ01007113.1:6938-19553 GCA_036244855.1 Temnopleurus reevesii | reverse complement strand
AAAAAAAAAATACAAATACACAAAAAGTCTGCTCAAAGAAGGGAGTACGTTTTAGGAGAGATACTTACGTCATGTGACACATCAGCTTCCAGGAGGCTGACAAGTACGAAGGCTGTCAGAGAGACTTTGTCGTTCACTCCACCCTGTAAAAGAGGAGTCAACGGGAAATATATTGGTTTAAAGCCCAAGCAAAATTTTGGTAAAAGCGAATATTATCATCGCCAGATTTTGTCTTCAAATCTACATGAAATGAAATATAGTATCATAAACATATTGCACAAAAGATTGTGTGAAAAAAATGAACGAGTTTGGGAAAAGATATAATCTAAAATGTGCAAATTTTTTTAGTGTCGTGCTTCACGACACTAATTCAATATTTTCTTTCTTGAAAAAGGACAACTTCCCATGCTCAGAATTGGATGAAAATTTCAGAATTTAATTGTTGTGTATATCTCTATATGATTTTATTGTCAAATCTCGAAAATAACTTTGTATATGCCCGATACCAAACAAAATAATGTTATAACCACGAGAGGGCGCTAAATATGATTTAACGGTCAAATTCAAATTTTCAAAAGAAATAAGTTCGTTAAAAAATTATGCTGTGGTCTCAAAATGTGTCTAAGAATTACTTTTCATGATAAACATCCCCAAATTCACATTTCTTCATCTTTACCAAAACTATACTTGGGCTTTAAAGGGGAAGTCCATCCAATCTATCAACTGTACAATAAATCATTTTACATATAATATATACAATTTAAGTCGCAAAAGTTCCATACACCTGTTATATACGTTCTTTATAAACATTCTTTCATCGTCAATTTGTATCTGACTAAAACATATGTAACATTGGAGGCCCATTACCGTGAAAAAGGCTTTTCTTTATTGCTGTGCAGTGGTCCAGACAATGCCCAACTAGGCCAGAAATAATTTCCCGGACTAGTCATCTAGATTAGCATATAGAAGTTTATCATCAATTTTTAGTTTGACGACGAACTGTCGTCAGTCAAACAGGCAATGCGCTAGGCTGGAGAAACCCAACGCTAACCAGACATGCTAGACTGAGTTATATTAGTCTACCTAGTTAGTCGAGTAAGTTATTCCAGCCTGACAGCATCTTGATGAACCTGCTTTTCCACTACTTAAAGCCAGTGAATATAATTTTTGTGCATTCCTGCCTGAAGTATCATGTGTACTGCATTTTAATTTCTCTGTGTTTTTATTCAATTGTAAAATTTTGTGGTAAATCTGTCTCCCGTCTTACCTGCATCTCTTTGTGAATGACCCGGCCTCTCGGTATGAAACATCCTTCCGCGTCTTGCCCGGTGGTCAACCATGTTATGCTGACCTCCAGATCGTTCCGGTCAATGGTGATAAACCGACTGGCCTGGGCAAAGGAGCGGATCACATAGGCGG
This sequence comes from Temnopleurus reevesii, assembly GCA_036244855.1. Classification (NCBI taxonomy): domain Eukaryota; kingdom Metazoa; phylum Echinodermata; class Echinoidea; order Temnopleuroida; family Temnopleuridae; genus Temnopleurus; species Temnopleurus reevesii. The sequence continues at coordinate 18,134 of BQKZ01007113.1, read as the reverse complement.
TCAACCAGGCGCTCCCTTCACCGTCCCGGTCACCAAAGGCGGAGTATGCTCCTCTTCGGCCAAATGTAGTGTGGCGGAAAGTCAACTGCTTCTGATATCCTTTCTAATTTATGAAAGAAAAACAAAAATGAAAGAAAAACAAATAAAAGGATAGAGGTGGATAATCATCAGCGCCAACATAACATTGACAGAATGTGTGCTGAATATTTTGACTTAATACTTTTTCTATAAAAAGTACGATCACCACCTCAAATTCTCTCATGTCAGCTAGGCGCTCCCTTCCAAAGGAACAACGAATATTGATGAATAAAAACCATCAGCGCCAACATATGATTATTTTGTTAAAAAGGTTTGCTGGGAACACATATGTGTGCCGAATATTCTGCCTTTATTTTTTACTCTTTATATAAAAAGTACGATGACAACGTTAAATTCTCTCAGGTCAGCCAGGCGCTCCCTTCCCCGGTCTCCTGGTCACCAAAGAGGGATTATGCTCCTCTTCTGCCCAAGGTAGTGTGACGGAACGTCATCCGATTCTGGTAACCTTTCTAAGTTTTTTTTTAGATAGAAATATATCAGTGCCAACATATTTGGCTAAAAGGTTTTGCTAGTAACGCATATTTCGTGTTAATCATTTTAGAGGGTTTTTGTAGCTGCAGTTGCAGTCGAAATAATCACAGTTGACACAGGCTTTTACGGGAATGTCTCTTTATTCGATTGATCTCATGTAGTTCCATGTCATTCCGTTTCATTCCGTAAAAACTGTAAACAAACAATGATAAAGTACAATTACCAGTATGTCAACAGTAAATAAAGCAAGAAAATCAAGATCACACCTAACTCAGTTATTTGTGAGTTCAACATACAACTAATATTCTTGATTCTCAATAAACTCACTATTTGGTGTAACAACTTCGGAAAGTATTATTATCAATTTCTTGCAACATCAACGTGAGCCAAATAAGAAGATCAAACAAATGTGAAAACAAGCCACTGGACCATGACTATGGGCCAATGGACATCTGCATTGTTTGTCATCCAATATGGCGCCCAATATGATGTTACAAGAATTGTCCATGCATAATGATGCGAAATCTTGATAAACACATTTTCTAACTTTACAATGCCTATAAGTGGATTTCTCATAATCTTTCTTCGAGGTATCAATTTCTAATTAAATCATTCCCATACCATTTTAGCCAACTTCGTACATCAACTAAATTATATAAGTAAATCATCTTTCCTTGTATTAGGTACATTTAGACATGCATATAAATCAAGAATTTCTGTAACAAACATAGAACTGATTAACAATGTTGTGAATGTGAAACAAACTAAAGAACATACCCATTTGCAATCTATGTCTGATAGGTGCATGTTCAATTGAGACACACATACATTAACTGTCAAGGCAAACAAAAGGATTTGGCCTAATTTTCTCCCTTAAATTTCAGAAGTCTTCTATCATACAAACAAGGAATAATAAGTTCAAATCAACACTAACCTCTTTGCCTCCTTAAGATAATCTTCTGATCAAAATAACTCAATGGATGTGGCTGATAACAGAAGATTTCCATTCCAAAATAGCAGCAACTAACAGCTTCATCCCAGAATACTATATAGGGAATGAGCACAAACTGCATGTGTCCTATACAGCCTACAGTGTACAAATCAGGCATGCACAAACAATGGTCAAATACAAAGGGCCCTATTCAAGAGTGCATTTGGCTCATGGGGCATTCAAATCAACTAGTCTTTCATTCAGACCCTGTGAATGTAAAGAAGGGTTCAGCTCTAATCAAATAGTCTTTCTTCCAGACCCTAGGAATTAAAGAAAGATTCAACTCAGCATTCATAACAGTTTTCCTTAGATAAAATAGTACACAATCTGAAAGTCAGACAGAGTATTTATTCTAATCTACGTACACTTATCATATTAAAGAAGTGTTCTAAAAATACATTTGCGTGGTGTCAGCGGTGGGATCTGGACTGTACAATTCCTTTGCACAGCAGTGTAAGTTGATTATGATGTGAGTATTTCAGATTCAAACAACTTATGATTTTCCAAATATGATCAGTGCAGTGCAATTCAACTTTATCTCAAATTTCATAAGAAATTAAATGATTCTCTATAACATATATCATCGGAGTTGGCAAGTTCACATAGCCCATACTGCAAATCATGATTATTCACTAAGTTAAACTTGTTATCACTATATCAAACTCATAACAATTAAATTACAGTGGGATCACTGGATCATATTTATTGTTCTGAACTTTTATATTGATAGCAAAATGTTCTGAATTTGGAGATCCAGAACAAAAAGATATATACTAGTATATCTTAATGGAGTGATCAATCCGTAATTCATCTACGCTAATTTTCAGTTTTGTATCCATTCATGTATGTTGATTTTTTCCTATTTCTATTTTTTTTTACTTTACGGAAAAGAAATCAAATCAAACGAAACCAACCCAATTCGGCCTTTGCATTGTACCTTCGCATTGGAGATAGCTTTGATGAGATGCGATGCGTCCGCATAAATAGTGGCCCTGATTACAATAACGGAGTTAAATTGGATTACTGGACCATATCGATTGTTCTGAGGTTTTGTAGTGTTAGCAGGTACCAAATAATTCTGACATGCACTGTACCTTCAGTACAGATAGATTTGTTGAGCTGCAATGCGCCCGGCTGGATGACAATGATAATTGAATCTTTTGTAGAATCACTGGACCATGTACATCTATTCTTCTGAGCTTTTATAGTAATTACAGGTAGCAAAATTCTGTGCACTGCACCCTCATATTGGAGATAGCTTTGTTGAGCTGCGATGCGTCAGTTTGTTTAGTGGTCTGCCAGAGTGAGATTCATTTACCATACCCATTATTTTGAGCTTTTACAGTAATAACAGGTCGCAAACAATTTGCACTGTATCTTCATATTGGAGATAGCTTTGTTGAGCTGCGATGCATCTGATTGCTTAGTGGTCTAGCAGCTAGAGTGGGATCACTTGACCATACCTGATTTCCTGAGCTTTTGTAGTAATAGCAGGTACTTAACAATTGTGACATGCACTGTACCTTAAGTCATATTCGAGATAGATTTGTTGATCTGCAATGCGCCCACCTGGATGACAATGATAATTGAATCGTTGTAAGAATCACTGGACCATGCACATCTATTCTTCTGAGCTTTTATAATAATACCCGGTAGCAAACAATCGATCTGCACTGTACCTTCATATTAGAGATGGCTTTGTTGAGCTGCGATGCATCTGCTTGTTTCGTGGCTTGGAGGTACTGAAGCGTGTAGATATTTGGTACAAAACCAATCATATTCTGCTCGCCGCATCCGTATGGTATCTTCAGAAGCCTATCAATGTTTGTCAAACTGTTTCCCAGTATATCACCTGAAATGAGCAGTTGAAGGGTAAAGGACCGGGCACACCAAACACGGCACGGCATCACGGCACGGTATTTACGCGCTATCTTGGTTGTTATTGGCCAGCGCGCTCGTCCGCGCAAACGATCTTCAACAATTGGCCAATCACAGGGGAGAAATCGCGTATATACCGTGCCGTGATGCCGTGCCGTGATGCCGTGCCGTGTTTGGTGTGCCCGGGCCTTTAAAAATATTAACGACATATACTAGATCATCATAGGAAGAGTATAAAGAAAGGACGAATAGCGAAAACTGTTCACATTGCATCTTGGTACAAAACACATCTGAACAATCATTCATTTTCAATATACGAGGTGTACATCAAGTCTCAGTATAAACGGAAATACATTCATATATACGCGGGTCCGTCCAGCATTGTGGTTGTTCGATGTAAGACTTAAATCGAGGTATCTGCCCTGTCTGAAATGATATTCAGATGGATAGTAAGCCAATTTTTGAGGACTGCCGATACCGAAGAGTGTGGATGTTGGGTACGAATGCAATCATATTCTGTTCGCCACATCCGGATTGGATCTTCAAAGGCCTGTCAATGTTTGTCAGACTTTCCCCCAGTATGTCACCTAAGATTAGATAAATTCAGCGTTTTATATGGATTGATAGCTGAATTGTTTATCAAAACTCTACAAAAGTATTATAGGACATCAACGATGACAAATGCATATGAACGGATTTTGATTTTTCGACGAGTTTCAGGAAACTCCACAGCTTATAATTTGTTTTATTCAGCTTGGTAAAGCAAACTATTATACAGTTTTTCCTGAAACTACCGATTCAAAATGACCAAATACTACTTTGGTGCAACTTGCCATTTATATTTCTTTAGTCTATTCCAGTCAGAAGAGAGTGGCATATCAAGAGCGACAAGAATAAACTATTAGTTGACAAGAGTATAGTTGCATGTAACCCATTTATTTCATCTTAAGTGAACACGACATAATCTATTTTCGTAAAACTAAGTCGAAGGCCAATTGAAGGCTCATTTGAAATGCTATTCAAATGTAAACCGTCTTGAGATCGTTGTGTACACACAGCTCAATACATGACGTATGGATCTATTGTCAAATGACCCACTTTACTTTACGAAAATATTTTATATCGTGTTCCCGGTGGAAATACAAAGTGTGAGGTAAATTATGGCGCTGTCACATTAATTCGCGCATCATATTAATTCGTACATCTTATGAATCTCTACAAAATCGATGAAATATTGCAAATCTGACATCACCATCGTAAAGAGCGTTGTTTATTTGCCTAAATTGGAAATTTTCTTAGCAAAAGGACCAAAAACAATGAAAATATTGCCAAAAGATCGGCAGATTTGCTTGCATTTGCAGAAAAACACGGGTCTCGCGACACTGAAGTGAATCCTTCCAATTTTCAGACAGAAATCATCAAATTTGTAAGTAAGCAGACATACCATTCGATTCCTTGATATTTTGTGGTCAAGCTACTGTAAATTTTGCATCTTAGATGGAAGCAATTTTATGGTAAATCTTGTTCAAAACGGGGCCTGCGAATTAATATGACACAGTTTGTTGACAATTCTCGCCATTTTCCAGCATGGAGCGATGCGATCGTCTCGTCAATCGAATTTTGATATCGCGATATCTCCGCGATTCTTTCGTGGATTAATTTTATTTTTGGAAATATTTGAAGCCTGAAATATCTAGTTTCATTTCGTGCCAAGATTTTAAAAAATAATTTTGTATTTTAGGAGATATATTGTGCTAAGTACCATGATCAAAAAATGCTCTAGAATAAGGATACGAATTAATGTGACCCCATCATAATTATATTTTGTCTTAATTTAATATGTTTATTCAAGAGCTATTAAATGAAATAAAGCAAATCATTAAATATACCTGATAGGTAAATGATCACTCGACCCGAGTCAGCTACATAGCCAGTATCAGGAACAGAGACGTCAAACACATGCTTCAATACACCTTTAGGTTCATCTGTATATCAAGAAATCATGATAATCATTTATATATTTGTGACATTGGATCATGTATGTAATTTGGTTCTGAAAGGTTTACAATTTTTTAATGTTCCATAGTCTCTCGATTCCCGCGATTACAATGTAAAAAAATGACATTTTCCTGAAAGAGAAATCTGAAAAAAAGGGGAAAAAAAATCCATGAATTAGATTAACATTTTAAGATCAACAGATGATTGAATGTTAATGATTTGAATCCATTTGTAATCATTTTTTCAATCTGAGCTTGAAGTCGGTTTTATTACTAATCAACAGCTTAGATTAAAAATATATTGAATTGTCTTGGAGGAGAAGTCTGAAAAACAAAGAGAAAAAATCTATAAATTATAGCATCTTAAAATTAATTTATATTGATCATTAATGATTTTAAACCATTTAGATTCACTTTTTAATCTGAAAATCTAATAATTTTAAACCATTTAGATTCACTTTTTAATCTGAACTTGAAGTCAGTCTTATTTCTAATGAACAGCTTGGATTAAAAAGCAAATTCTTACCCTGCGGACAGAAGTACAAGTTGAGCGTGTTCTCTATTTCTTCTCCCTCAGGCTGTATTATCGAGAAAGAAAATGAACAAAACATTGAATATGTATTCAAACTGAACTGTGAATAATGAACATTGTAATCTACATCTATATTTGTACAATCGACTTTCATGCTGAATATTTGCTTAAAGTAATTTGGCAAATAAGCAAGGACAACAAAATGAATAAATAGATAATAAACTCCCAGCTATACATTTGTATAGCATCTTTAACGAAGACAATTATGTAAAGGCCTGTTTGATATGTTTATTCGTTGAGAGATAATAATAGCTGAATGGGGCCTACAACAATTTAGATTTTGTTCATTCTAAAGGTTCATAAGTAGACTTATAGAATCAAGTACTCATTAGTGGATACGATTGAAATATTCATCGACATCGTACATTATTGTATATATTTGTAAACAACTGCTGTATATGCGCAATTCTAGATTTAACATTATCTAGGCCTACTTTTTGTTCAGGTTATTGGCAGTATCATTAAAATTTAGAGTATAACAAAAAGTAAATGGTTTATACTGACATAGAGAAATCATTTATGGATATGATGGAGGGGAAAGTATTAGTTAAGTTAAGTTGGAAAAAGGGATAATACAAATTGCATTATGATCATCTTCATTTATTTCATCATATCATCATCCCACCTCTACAAGAATGGGTTTCCTGAGTCCATCGCTGTGGGTAACGTCTGCTTGCACAGGTTTTGTTCCACACACAGTCTGGTCGTACACAACTACCACAGTTGCTAGATAAGATAACAAAACGAATTGATAATGATAACATTTATAATTGAATAGAGTTAAACCAATCATGGCGCTAGGAACAATAGCATGCACCAAATCGCTCCAGGCCTCTCCCGTGTTAACATAAGGCGCGCGCAGCGTGGTGTATTCTCATTATAGTCTGATGAAGGCTAGCAATATGCAGCAGCCGAAACGTCATTCTACTAACGTTCTACAGTTGCACATCATGAGACAACTGATAAGTATAAGCATTCTGTGTATAATAACCCAGGTACAGCAAGGCTACCACAACTGCTGCTGCAGTCGCTTGATATATAAGGGAAAATAATGTGATTTTAAAGTTAAAGCCCAAGTATAGTTTTGGTAAAAGCGAATATTTGTATCGCCAAATTTTGTCTTCAAATCTACTTAAAAAGAAACATGATATCATGAACATGTTGTACAAAAGATTGTACGAAAAATTAACAAGTTTTGGAAATGTTATAACCTAAAGTGTGGAAAATATTTTAGCGTCGCAACCCCCGACGCGAATTCAATATTTTCTTTCTTGATAAAGGACAACTTCTCATGCACAGAATTGGATGAACATTTTTAAAGTTTATTCTTTGTGTATTCCTTTTTAGCATGCTTTAATAAAATCTTGGAAATAATTTTCTATATGCCCGATAAGAAGCAAAATATTGTTATAACCAAGAGAGGGCGCTAAATACGATTTAACGGTCAAATTCAAATTTTCAAAAGAATTCGCTCGTAGAAAAATATGCTATGATCTTGAAATGTGTATAGAAACTATATGTCATGGTATATATCCCCAAAATTCACATTTCTTTAATCTTTACCAAAACTATACATGGGCTTTAAGATTCATAGAAATTGTTTTCTATGAATTGAATGTCCTCCTTTTAATTAGCTTTTTTAAGTAACATCGCAATAATATTCGATACTTTGATGGTACTGCAGTCATACTACGGTAGTTACTTTTCAGTTGTTCTGCGGCTTACAGCGATTGTAGTGTGCGGTATGATAATACTACAGTTGAACGACAGTTGAACCTCGCTAGTACTTTACTTCTACTGCGCTAATACTGCAATATTGATATGGTGGCACTTCAGTAATATTGCGGTACTCCTGCAAATATACTGCGATAATACTGCAGTTATACTAAATTCCTATCGCAGTATAGTTCTGCAGATATACTGCGGTAGCAGGATATACTGTTGTTGTTTGCCAGAAAACTGCAATAGTTCTTCGGTTCTACTTCGGTAGTACTGCAGTTTAACTACAGTTCTGCTGCGGTAATTCTGTAGCTATACTTCAGTAGTACTTCTGTAGTGTGGCAGGTATCCTGTTGCAATTCTGCACTTATACTACAGTAGTACTGCAATACTAGTGAAGTAGCGCTACAGTAATATTGCAATACTCCCGCAATTTTACCCCGGTAGTACTGCAGTTGTACTACAGTTGTATTGCAATACTTCTGCAGCTATACTACAATACAGAAGGAGCACTACAGTAATATTGCAGTACTCCTGCAATTTTACTTCGTTAGTTCGACTGTTGTGCTACAGTGGTACTGCAATACTTCTGCAGCTATACTGCAATACTACTGAAGTATCGCTCCGGAAATATTACAGTACCCCTTCCTATTTTTCTTGTTAGTACTGCAGTTGTCCTACAGTTGTACCGCTATACTTCTGCAGCTATACTGCAATAAAGAAGTAGCACTACAGTAATATTGCAAGTAATCCTGCAATTTTGCTCCGGTAGTACTGCAGTTGTACTACAGTTGTACTGCAATACTTCTGCAGCTGTACTGCAATACTACTGATTGAAGTAGCGCTACGGTAATATTATAGTACTCCTGCAGTTTTACTTTGTTAGTACTGCAGTTGTACTACAGTTGTAGTGCAGAACTTCTGCAGCTATACTGGGGCAATACTCCAGAGCAGTATACTGTTGTAATTCTACACCTATAATGCAGTAGTACTGCAATACTTAAGTGGCGCTACGCTAATATTGCAGTACTCTAACCCTAACCCTAACCCTAGTACTAGTGTCGATGTCGAGAATGGCTTACTCTCTAAATCGACATCTCCCAGCTCCAGAGGACGGATATCAAAGGTGACCTGTGTCGGCGCTGAACCGCTGCATGCACAAACTGTCTTGCTGTTATGGCCATCGTTTACTATCTCATATTGCGATGTCTGGGTGAGAGTTACTACCACCTGAATAAAAAAGCAACATACAAACAATAATGATAATAATATTTATTTATAAAGCGCTTTTTCGTAAGATTCAACGCGCATAAACAACACATAAACAGATTACTGAGCTAAAATGGTTGATCATGAATTGATAATGGTGCTCGTTTGTACCGTCGCGACAGTACAAACAAGTCGTCCATCCTCATCAATAGTGAGTTTAATACAATATAAATTGTTACAATGAAATTAAGTCCAACCCCAATTCAATGGTCATTTTTAATGCTACTAAATTTTTAATCGGCTTGTTATTGTTGTGTCCACACAGTTTAATACACGCCGGACGGATATATTATCTATGACTCACTTTATTTTTCGGAATTGGTTTATATCATGTTTTTTTTTAAAGAAATTGGTGTACGTACGGTGGCATATGGACGTTGGACATCGAGTGCGCATCTGATGTGCGCAGTTAAAGATGAGCCAATCAGCTGCGCACTTGTCATTAATGAAGTACATCAAATACGCACTCGTTTTCTACCGTCCACAAACCTTCGTTCACCAATTTCGAAAACTCAATATGACCATCGTCGTAGTCATAGTTATGTGTCCTATTTACCCTAGATTACCTTTATTATAAGTTTCATTGTTTTTTATATTGAGTTTGTACTATGGGTTGTGTTTTTCATTATATTTTTACTCCAACATCTGCTGATTTGTATTTTGCCTTTATTAACCCGAATCATCTACTTCACCTCAATAGCGTTATAGATGGATCATCATGAATTATACCTTCATCGTCCCCAGCACCATCAGAGGAGCAACACAAACACACTGAATATGCATATATGCATAAAAACTATAGATTGAGAATCGCTAGAGAGCTACACATAATACGATAACAGTCACAATAGATCTTTATCCAACTCATATGCAGGTGCAAAACACTAAAACTATATTAGGGCAGTGTTTTACCAACATACAAAAGACTTTAAGAACGACTTTACCCACCACTGGTATCAGTTCTTGCGCTGAATGATCGATAATCTCATGTGTATTACACTGGTTAAAGTACACCAGTCTTTCTTAGAGTCGTGAGTAAATTTAAGAATGATTTGGCGAAACACCGCTCAGCATGTATTTCGTTCATCGCTGACACAATCCATACCACATACCACAACTCCTAACACCACTACCTCCCCTAAAGCCATTCGCGCACCGTTGGGGGCGCCGAGGGGGGGGGGGGCGTACCCTGCCACTAGCCCCCAGGTCAAAGCTGGGGGCACCAAATTTAAGGTAAAAAGTTTTAGATTTGAGGTGAAGACTTTTTTAGCTTGTCAGCAAAGTTCGCCCCCCCCCCCCCCCCCCCGCCGATGGCGCAAAATTTTCAGAGAGGGGCGCCGACAGTCGAGCCCCCGGTCTAAAAAATCCTGGATGCGCGCGTGAAAGCAACCTACCGGTAAGCACTTCTCGACATAGTTGAAGATGTTCACTTGGAGCTCGAGTTCTTCTCCGCGGATCACTGAGTAAGGAAGGTTGTAGTCGGCAAAGAAGGGTTTGAAAGCTGTTACTGTGAAAGGGTTTGAGACGCCAAAACCCGCTGTTGAGGATATGCAAAATGCGGAACCTATCCACTCTGTGATGGTGTCGGGAACAGTGACGACCGGAGATTCCCTGAAAAGAATATCAGAAAGATAAGGACAAACTAAAGGGATAAAAATTCCCACTTTTTTCATTGATATTCCTTTGACCCAGTAACTATTGGATTCCGTAATCCCATACACTTTTTAAATTATATATCCGGTCCCAATAGTCTATGGGTTGGGAAATCTTGAGGTATTCTTGTAGAATTTGTCTACTTTGTACTCCGAGGAGGAACGGTGCCTTTGAACTATGCATCTAAAAATGGACAATCCATCCGATATTCTACTGCATTTTATATAAATTATTGAAAATAAAATTCATTCAATCATGGCCCTCGAACTTAAAAAAATAGATGCATATTATCTGCGTGCATGGTAAATATACAATATTCTTCGCTCATGATTCGGGGAAAAGGTCATTCTTGAATAAGGTATTTGGAAATAACTGGCGTGTATCCATGGTCTGGCGGACGGGGCGGGCACCCCGCAAAATGTAAAACTAATAATAAAATACGGATATACACATTTTGAAATTGAATAACCGGAAATGAAGCAAATATGCATTCCTTGAAACACACTTACATACCCCCCCCCCCCCCC
>BQKZ01007112.1:8049-18492 GCA_036244855.1 Temnopleurus reevesii | reverse complement strand
ACAGAAAGAACTTGATAGTACTAGTAGCAAACCCTAATCAATTCATGATTTTTCTTCAAGGGGAATTAAAGTCCAGTGATATACTTTACAGACACAAAGTACGCTTCCTTTTCCAACCGAAGCAACTAAAATGTAGATGGTAAAATAAGTAAGACCCCGCCGTTCAGATCTAGCTTTCAAAAGCGGCTGCCGTTAAACTGGTTTATGTAAAATTGTTGATTTCAATCATAATGGCTTAACGCCGTAGATCTGAACGAGTTCTATGTGTTCATCATGCTCTAGTTGAGAAGATGTACAGAAGCGCCATGAGCGCCCAGCTGTGGCGGAGACCGGCGCTATACAAGAGGCCATCATCATCATCATTTCTTCTAGAGATGAGCTGGTACATGTTTGCCTCACAGGCGTATTCGTTCATTCTGAATGTTTGCATGCTATCGTCGACGGTCTAAAGACAGGGTGATAATTTAGTAATTGTCATCAGGACTCATTTGATAAAAAGTATCTTCTCCATAAATAACCTGAATGGGTAACTGAAGGTAACTGAATGGGTAACTGAGTGGGTAACTGAGGTTTGATTGAGGCGTCGTGGCGTGCGCCTGTAATCAAGCTGGTTGGGACAGTCATAAATGGCCTGTGTTGGTTGCGGGTTTGATCCCGGTCGGTCGCCTCCTTCTCTCTTTCTACTTCTCCTGGCGTAAATATTCAAATTTGAATTACACACTCCGTAAAACCTCTCGCTCTCTCTCCCTCTCTCTCTCTCTCTCTCTCTCTCGCTCTGGCTGTTAAGAATGTTCATTTCTTTGAAATGTTTAACGGGCTAAAGCAGTGGTGATAATTTAGTCATTTCCACCATGATTCATTCATCGAAATGTTTCTCCTCTCTAGGGACGCACTGGATGATGGAGATCGCTGGTCTGATCCTCAACGATGGTTACCCCGACCGGATTGACAGGAAGCTCTTTTCGTCTACACTGGAGATGATCAACATGGATCAACCCTTCTCAAAGACCATCGAGGATGAGATCAACTATCCGATGGACATGTCGCCATTCTTGGACATAGCCGCAAGGGCGCCCTCTCCACGAGTTATGATGACCCACCTCAGACTTGGACGTCTGCCACCGGACGTCTTCAAGAGAGCAAAGGCATGCTAAGCATTTTTAATTGTTAATTACTTTTTCTTTTTTAATTGGATGTGTCGCCATTATTTGGACAACAAATAGGGCACCCTCTCTACAGGTTTTGATGACCCCCATCTGAGAGTGGGACGTCTGCCACCGGATGTATTTACGAGACCTGAGGTATATCATATTGTTTTCATATATAAACCAGTTTGACATAAAGGTCGTAGTCTGGAGGGGGTAGCTAAAGAACGTAAAACAATTACATGGACACGTCGCCATTTTTGGACATAGCCGCAAGAGCGCCCTCACCACGGGTCATGATGACCCACCTCAGACTGGGACTTCTGCCACCGGATGTCTTCAAGAGAGCAAAGGTAACGCATACCACAATTTCTTCTTATTTTTTTTTTCGGGTGAAAAAGAACTTGATCTTGATCAAAAGCAAAATGACAAGAAAATTAAGTGAACAAACATGTCGCAAATCTTGGACATAACCGCAAGGGCGCCCTCACCACGGGTCATGATGACCCACCTCAGACTGGAGGTCTTTAAGAGAGCAAAGGTGTGCTAAGCAGTTTTAATTGTTTATAATTTTTTTTAATGGATGTTTCGCCATTATTGGACATAGAAAATAGGGCGCCTTCTTCACGGGTCATGATAACCCACCTCATAATGGTACGTTTGCCACCGGATGTATTCAAAAGACCCATGTATATCACATTGTTTTCATTTATAAACCTGTTAAAGGTCGTTATTTGAAGGGAGGGGGGGGGGGGGGTTCGCCAAAGAAAGTAAACATAAAGTGACATGGACGATCTTAATTCTTGGACATGACAGGTCATGATGACCCTCTAGAACTGGGACGACTGCCAACGGATGTCTTTACCAAATTTCATTTTTTTTTTTTATAATAGCAGTAAAAAAGAGCTTGAGCTTTTGATCCTAGCAGACTCTCGATCATTAGCAAAATAAAGAAAAAAAATGAAGTGAACACACAAGTATATCGAAAAAAATCTAAACGAGGAGGTGGAGAGAAAGATTCTAAAATACCCAACTACCTAGTTTTACCGCTTTGAAATAATAAAATCTTGCATCTGATCATTTTTTTCAGCTGATCTACCTTGCTCGCAACCCCAAAGACATCACAACATCATGGTTCAACTTTCTGGGACACTCGGAGCAGGCCCCAACCACATGGGAACGAAACTTGCAGGATTTCTTAGAAGGAAGTAAGAAAATGGAGTAATCATTTCGTCCAATAGACTTGTAAAACGGTATTTATTTGTGTGAATGGGGGTGTAAAAAGCATGGTGCATTTTTAATATCTCAAATTCCACTTACAAGGCAAATACTCTGATGAAAAATTGACGAATATGCGAGGATTCTGTGTAGAGTAATATTCTAGAGTAATAATTGTGTGTTTACCTGTGGGAATTAGGGGGTTGTGTGTGTATGTATAATTATGTGCGTGTGTATACATATGTGCGTGTATGTATAGATGTGCGTGAGTGTGTGTCTACACATGTGTATATGTTTGTATGTGCGTGCGTTTGTATGTCATTGTGCGTGTATCCGAGAGTGTCAAATATTTGCTACACTTTTCAAATGTTCATGTATGATTGGACAAATACAGTATCCAACGTGACATATTGCCTCTTCAAGGGAGAAAACAACCAATGATTCTTCATGAAGTCCGATTTAACCATTCATCCCGGCCATCTTTGGTAATGGCAATGGTAATTAAAATAATGGACAATTTAAGGAAAAATATTCCTCATCTATAATACGTGACGTGGTGAAATGCTTGAATAAGATTAAAAAACAAGTAACGAATTTCAATTAATAAATAAGTTTAATACAGTGATTCATTTATTTTCAAGTTAAATTTCATAAATATTCACAGCAAATAATTAATCGAACTGCAAGAGGAACTAACAAACAAATGTTATTCATTTGTAAATTAACTTTCTTCTCTTCTAGAAATGCATTGGGGACATTGGGATGAGCATGTGAAGGAATACTGGATGAAAAGTCGAGAAGAACCCAACTTATTGTTTCTCATGTACGAAGATCTACTTAGGGTAAGCAAACGTTGAATGATATCCAAGTATTTACCTAATTGCAAAATAATTATGATAGACCATAAGCAAGAACTTGGGATCAAAATGAAGAACAAAAAATGGGAAGCCATTTTCCCCAATTGTTCCTTTGAATGTGAGGTAGCTTTTAAACACGTACTTAGTGACAGGAATCGGATAATCTGCTCAAAACTTGTGAATTTTCCAACCCACAATGATATTACGTTTCCTGTCGTTGGTGGGGATCCGTGGGTTGGCAACTTAGACTCGTTTTCTGACGTGCTTGCGGACAACTTGCCATTCTCTTTGTATACAAAGTTTTCAAAAATCTATTAATATCCGATTTAGAATAAAGGTTCAACCTGATTCTTTCAAATAGGCATGGAATTAATTAAGAAATGACATATGTATCCAAGAGAAAAAGAACTTCTACATTGTTGTTGATTTTTTTTTAATGTGAAAAATATGTGAAATTTAGTGTTCACAATGAAAAGCGAGTTGTCCAACAATACGTCACAGATTCCGTCAACGTTGCCAATCGCATGGATTTCTGTGAGGGGCAAGGATCGTAATATCAATGGGACCTTGAGAACAAAGCTTTTTGTTAATATTTGTCATGCTTTTTGTATCATTTTATTGTACTATCACGACATTGATGTAAAACAACCGATTTGCTGATCTTTTGTGCCTGTATAAATGTATTCAAGTGTCCGCTTTTACAGGTATTATGATTATCTTTACCATTATTGTTTGTTCATTAAAAAAGCATTTTATCCACTGACAGCACAATAATTTCCGGGTCAGTTCCCATTTCCGTTAAAAACACGTAACAGACTCTGCCGCAAAAATTAAATCATTCTGTTTGTTTATATACGCAGGATCCAGTTGCAAATATTCGGCGGATAGCTGAACACCTCAAGCGCCCTCTATCGGAGGAAGCATTACAACGTGTGGTGACGAACTGCAGTATGACATCAATGAAGAGAACGTATGAGAAGGTCACTGAATCGTCGGGCAACCCTTACGCAACCAAGGCTGGCGGGGAATTCTCATTCTTAAACAAAGGTAATAATTTGATTCCTAAGAGTCTTAACTTAAATAGATGGTTTCAAAAATGTAGGGGTTTTATTGGCCAAAAGTGAGTTATTAGTTTCTCTCCCTTATTATTTTATGTTGCATATGAATAATTTTTTTACACAAATTTGAATGGGATTTGAAATTCAGGAAATTTGCGCCCATACTAAAAAAGAAAAATTCATATTCAAATATGAACGATTAGTGTGAACTTTGTATTTTGTAAAATTTGATGTAGTTTGGAGAGATCGTCACTGGTAGAGGATTTTACGATTTGAATCAATGAAAGTTGGGCAACACATTCATAAATTGCAATAGCATAAGTTAACATACTATTAAAACTAGTCGGATATTTCGGTGTAATATATCTATTTCATTCATAAAATGTACTCATAATGACTATTTGTTTACTATTAAAACAATTAAGAATATATTTTCAATGTTGCAGCACAAATGACATATAAAAGGTTCGCGTATTCTCTCATAAAGTAAAGAAAAAAAAAGCTTAAACAAAATAGTTCAAGATATATTGTGAAAATTCATGATATCACTGACAAAAAACCCAACTTTTTCCTATAAAACAGTATTTTCTGATTTTATTTGACTTGACGTGATTTATTTATTTCCATTTCGATAACAAGTAATATAATTAAAAAAATGCGTGTGAACAGTTTTGTGTAAACACAAATTGAACAAAATTATACAGGAAAATCGCATACAAATATTTACAGGATAATTGTTTACAAATTAAGAGTTGATTTAAACAACCAAGCATTTATGATTTCTTATTTATTTTTGACAGGCAAATGCGGTCAGTGGAAGACCCGATTTACAGTCTCTCAAAATGAGATGTTTAACGCATGGTACGAAGAACGAATGGCTGACGTGTCTCTCAAGTTCAACTTTGAATGAAAGCAGGACAATTAAGATTTTTAAAGTTTATTCTATTTACCGAGCTCGAACACAAGGTGTACTGAACTCTGATGTTGACGTATAGTGGATTTATGTTACAAAAGGAAACGGTGGTTCACTGTAGTTAATTCGACTGGCTGCCCAAATTGCGTCTTCATGATATTGATATAGTGCTCTACAGACAAGGCCGAACTTATTCGACACACCAGTCATTGGATAAACGTTATTAATAATCTTATCTTAGATAATGTTTTTGTCATGATGTAGGAAAGGGAACCTCAACAAATGTTTATTAATTCACAATCAATTATCTCTGTACAGTTATATAGAGTCTAAACACGAAGAAATTAATGAGAGCAGATGGGACAAATGACTGGGACAAGGTAAACATCTTTATTCAAGCATTCACAAAAGAAAGTCCCAGATGCGATTTGTGTTCAACATTTTCTACAAAACGAGAAGGATTGAAATGTCATTTGTGTCCATCTATATTTTGTTAAATCTTGAATGGAGGCTGTTTACTGCTTGAATGAATCAGTTTAATTTGTCCCAGGCATTTGAATGATGGGTTTGATAGCATACATCAGACAACATTCGTAGATTTATCGTCAACTTATCAAACACATCCACATATATATGGAATCCTAGTCAGGAAAAAAAGATATGTCAGGACACCTTAAGCAAAGCTCATAATAATCATATATTATCAAACTTGTATTAGATCCTAATTCATATGTATGGACAATAAGCCAGAGAACGTAGCAAATAAATGTTAAGAGTACCTTAAGTAAGGTTCAGACTAACCCAAAGAGACCTCATGAGCATATTGATGCTATCGATATTTCTGACTTCTAAGCCAGGAAGTTGATATATCAGGATGACTCTAGTAAGGGTCACACTTACCCGACACATCCATAGGTACGTGCTATCATTAATGTCAATTGAGTCTCATTGGGGAAGATGATGGAGAGATATGACAGGATACCTTATGCAATCTAGGTTTAGACACAAATAGTTTCTATGGAGTCTAAACTCGGTAGATGATAACAATATATGTCAGAATACCTTAAGCAAGGCTCAAACTTACCCTGCACATCCATACATAGGTGCTGTCATCAATGTCTATTGAGTCTAATCCGGGGAAGATGATGGAGACATATGACAGGATACCTCCAACAAGGATCAAGTTGTTCATCTTGGGACTCGACATCTTGATATACCTGCTGGGAATAAGCAAAACAAGTCTTAGAATATCTTTATTCATTTCATTTCAATTTTTCGTGTCTCTATCGCGGCGATTTATATAATGGGTTTAATGGAGAATCTAACAAAGGTATTAGCCAGCTTCAAGTGTATGAAATACTTATCTTTATTCAAAGAAAGAACCAAATTATTCATTTCCGTTTGTTTTACCTATATTTGACGATTTATCTAATGGGTTTAAAGCAGCATCTAACAAAGTTATTAGCCAAGGTATCAGTTAGCTTCAAGCGTATGGAATATTTATCTTTGTAAAAAGATAAGATTCCTAATTAAATCGGTGGCTGCCAACAAGTTTGAACTTCGGCGCATGCCACTGCTGCCATTTTCCTAGAGTTAAAAAGTAAATATATATTTTTAATTTCTCAAAGTGCATGGCAAAGTAAGTAAAGATTTAATGTTCTTGAGATGTAAGTAACGGTGTTATATTTTTCAAAAAAGTATTTGTAAGCCATTGAATTGTTTTATTTATAGAGGGAGCGGTGTGGTTATTCACATGCAAACTATGTTTTATATTTGAACCATAAAATAGATTTGGTTTGGACACTGTTTTAGAAAATCATGATATTAGTTTTGAAAGAAAATAATCTCTGTATAGTTATGTTAACAATTATGTGTCATCACATGTAAAAATGGAAAGTGATTTTTATTTTCTCGACTTTGAAACACAGCGACCTTCTTGCCCTGTACTTTATGTTGGACGCGAATAAAAGCATTATATGAAATGCGATTGTGTATCATGCATTTTTCCCATTTTCTGTTGGAACTTAATTTGAATCAAACTATGCCCTGTGAGTGATGGTAAAAGCGAAGAAAAATATGAAATATAATTTTTAAGTATTCTGTATAACTTTTTTTAGTTGTATGTTGGATAAAATTTAACAGTTTCAAATTTGAATCGTCCTGACCTCTTTGTCATGTACTTAATTTTGAATGCGAGGAAAATATGAAATATGATTTTGTATTTTATGTTGGACAAGAATAAATGAACGAATATGATCCCGATCCTGACGAATTACCTAAGCCATAATCATTTCTAAAAATCATACCGAGTTCCGATAAGAATGGTGAAAATTTTATTTCAGGGGTTCTATACATAAAAGGGTCGGACACACGCAATCTATAAAAATTCCCAATTACCTTTTTTTCAAATCTTTGGTTGGACGTTTTAAAATTTCCGAAAGGAGAGGAGTGAACAATTTCATATTTGAATCATACCGACCTCTTTGCTCTGTACTTGATGTTGAAGGCGAGGAAGGCGACGGCCATGAGGATGCCGATCACCGCTAGAGCCGTCATCACGATGAAAATGGCCACAGAGATGTTGACACGGGTCTCCCGCTCGACGATGGAATCGAGCGGTGGTCGTCCACCTGGTCGGAAAAGATAATGATAAAGATAATAATATTAATAGATGCAATTTATAATGCGCCGAATCCATCCTGCTGGATGCTCAAGACGCAGTAGAGAAGAGTATAGGAAAGTTGGAGGAGGGGTTGCAGGTAGAAAGGTAGAAAGAATGCTGCTTGAGTTGGTGATATGAGAGAGAATAAGAAAATAAAATGAGGACGAGAGATATCGCTATTTATGCTAATGAAAAAGATTTCCAATAATTTGTGAAGGCCGACTCAGACCTTTGCGTGTTTGGCTTACGTCACCCCAGCGTTTTTGACAATTAAAAACGTTCACTGGACACACAAAGACGCAGTTCACAACGGCATACGTTCCTTGAACGCAAGCTGAACTTCAGTCCAGCGTCTGATCAGCGGATAATGTGCTCTCATCTGAAGAGGGCTTTTGATTTTTAAAACGCTGGGTCGATGTAGGCAAAAACGCAAAGGTTTGAGTCAGCCTTTATTGTCATACTATTATGTGAAATTCTAAATCTATTACGGACAAGATGACTAATAAACTTGCCCATGTGTTATAATTCAAGACGACGATTCTTGTGAGGAAAAACATATATAAATATGTACAAGAGGAAAGAGGGAATAGCTAAATAAATAACACTATCTACAAATTTAGGATGATAATGCTAACACTAAGGAGGTGAATGTTAATACTGTTGTAGGGAATATGCAAGATGATGATGGTGTTAATGAAAAAGCTGCTACTAATAGAGGTGATTACCGATTATTGGTTGATGACAATGATGATGATGATGATGATGATGATGATGATGATGAGGATAATGACAATGACAATGGTGCTGGTAATGATGATGATGATGATGATGATGATGTTCATCATGGCGATGTTGATAGTGATGGGGGTGATAGTGATGGTGATGATGATGATGATGCTCATGATGCTGATAACGTTTGATGATAATGATGTAAACATGTTAACATGGCACTACTCCTGATGGTAATAACGGCGACGATTATAATGGTGAAAACGGTGAAAACGATGATGGTTACAATTATGACGACCATTATAATCTTACCTTTCCATACGATGGGATTTTCTCTGTCCCAGTTCAACTCTTTTCCGATGCTCTTAGAGGGATCGTAGATACCCACGCGTAATTCTGTATTTCCTGAAATGAAAGAAAAGGGAAAATTGCTCATAGAATTTTCCCTGAATCTCGCACAAAATATTGTAATCGAGACCCAAGAACTTTTTGATCTTCTTACGAGGTTGAGCTTGGTAAATTTGAATTAAAGTGCAAATTTAGGTCTGTTCTTCTGTAAAATATGAACTATATTATCACTTCAACATTTGAAAGTGCTCCATGTGTATGAAAGCTTCGAAATATCCCCAAATTATGATTTTTAAATCTGTTAAAGCCATTAGTAATAAAGGCCACTGTCGTTTTAGAATAGACAAATACTCTTTACATGGGCCCTGCATTATTGCATCGGAAATATTTCGTTCATATATTTTTAGTCTTACCCATATTTATAATTTAAAAGTATATATATTGGTCGGGATACAGACATTGATGTGAAACAAGCTGATGTATTCACAAATTGCTTTGCATACCTAAATATAACTGTGTAAGAAGTTAGGAGAATTCTGTAATATTTCACTTCGAAAATGGTAATAACCCGTTATTTCTACGGTTCGCTAAATGATTTGTACGGGGGCTCACAGGCGCAGAATGGGTTGCGTGACCGCTGGTATTGTCTGCGGCATGTGGGTTCGCATTCAGTTTGTACATGAAGCATGTTGTGTTGGGGAGCCTGACATCATTTTGTTATTTGCGATATTTAGGCAATTTATTGATTAATTTTATTCAAACAAACTATGAACATGCTCTAATCTGCTACTGAAAAGCTGCACTATGGTAAAAGAAAAATGTTGCAGCTCATAAAAGTCACAAAGTAATTAAATACGTGAAGCGCCATCTCTCCCAAAACTGATTTATCGGATTAATTCTTTAATGATAATACATAATGTGTTTTAATTAGACAACCTGGTATCTGCTGTGCACTCACCTATATTTCTTTCCACCTGCATGAGGCCTTTTCTGTCGCCCACGGCAGTGAACTGAACAGGCCCAGACACCCCTTCAAAGTTAGTCTTGTTCATGATGTAGTAGAATATATCCGCCATTTCATCATCATCATAGCTGAAGTCTGCAATCGATTTGGGTGGGTCTGTGGCCAGAAAAGAAAGGAATTAAATTATATGAAACTCTCAGAATTTAATAATGGGTTTAGATCATAGGAAACATCATTGGTTATCATGTCAGGCCTCAAACTAAGGGGAATTCTCTATAAATTCGAGGGGTTAGAAATAATCTATATAAATGTTTACTACTTAAAGGGGAATTACACCCAGACAACAATGTACTGTCTGTAAATGAAGAAAAATCAGATGAACAAACTGTGAAAATTTGAGCAAAATTGGATAATCCGTTCAAAAGTTATAAATTTTCAAAGTCATCATTCCCACCTGTGCTGGGCATCCTTGAAATGGCATGCGTATAACTAATTAGCATAATCTGTGATGTCATACATGGAGAACTCCTCATTCACTTAGTATATAAA
>BQKZ01007111.1:0-14855 GCA_036244855.1 Temnopleurus reevesii | reverse complement strand
ATACCCGTAATTAATATCTCCTCGCGCAGAAGAAATCGATGAATTCGTCGCATCCATGTTCTAACCCACATACAAGACGGCAAAATTAATAAATACTTCATCACAGAAGCTGTTGCTATAGACGCTGTGTATTATATGACGATCGTTGAGCGCGGGTACTTTCCCCAGGTGAAGAAAGCGATATGGTGGACTAGCCGCCGAATCCGTACAGTGTGCGTCCCTGCCGTTTGAGGGCGTAAACCACATCCATGGCTGTGACTGTTTTGCGTTTGGCGTGCTCGCAGTATGTCACAGCATCGCGGATGACGTTTTCAAGGAAGGTCTGGAATGGAGAAATATAAAAAAGATAAAGATATGAATGGATGAATATATCAGGAGCAGATCAAGGATTTAAATAATGGAGAAAGGGGGGACGTGGCACATGTGTCGTTTTGTTCCGAAAAAAATATTCTTAAATGCGATGCTATGGCATCTGAGACAATATTCTAAAAATATGTATACATAAAGTTAGTGATATACTGCGTAATTCCCTCTCGTTTTTTCCTTTTCTTTATTTTTTTTTGGCCGAAAAATAGGGGGGGGGGGGCGTGTTCTCGAAAAAATATCATCTGTGTTTATTCTATTTCTCCATTCCAGACCTTCCTTAAGAACGTGATCAGAGACGCGATGACGTACTGCGTCTCTGATCACGTTATCGAGGAAGGTCTGGAAAGGAGACAAAAATGGAAATGAAACTCTTAAAAGATACACTGCTCAAAGTAAGTTAGGGATCACGTCCTAATTGTTTCCCCTCCCCCATAGGCCCATTTTCAGGATTTTTTTTAATACCATATCTGGTCTTCTTTATTTCAATAATAAAAAAAAACATATAACATAATTATAACAATTCAATGAAATCTGATATTAACACATGATAATCACTACAACAAAAATGACATTTTCAAACATTTTTTTCTTTTGATATAAATAAATAGAGTCATTATTTTAAACCTATAAACATTTTTTCTAAACTTTGAATATTGATAATCTTTTTAACCGTCCTGTTATTTTCTATTTCTATACGGTCTGCTAAAAAATATAACAAATAATTCAATATTATTCTTGTAGTTATCTTTTTATGTTTAACTCGTGCCTTGTGAATAGCAAATAAAGCGTAATTCAAAAATAAATTAATTTCATTATTTTCTTGAACTTTGTCATGATATATGTACGTTAGTACACATGGCGTGAATTTAAAGGAATTATCCATAGTTTCTTTTATATTTTTTTCAGGATGTGTCATGGAGCGAGAGACATCCTTCGGCTGAAATCATACGATAATTGTGTAAACATGGTTACAAAACAATTTCATTGCTAGTTATTTTAAAATTTTAAAACATGATATAACAAATTCATAAATATTTCACAGTGATCGCTAATTCGTTGAGAATTAATGGATATGCAAGGGGACAAAAAGGGATAAATGAGAAATGAGGAGGGGCGATATGGGCAAATTTGGGGTGCCAACGAGTCTTGCCGCTATCATCCTGATCACACATTGCCATAAAACACCGAAAACAGTCTGTGTGATTTATCAGTCTAGAAGCTTCTTGATGTCCGTCGGCTAAGTGAGAAAGGGGTATGGCAGTGGCGTCCAATGCTATAATGTTAATTTATACCGGACTGGTATATATCGATGTTAACATAGATCACATTGATGTTGTCATACAGTGTTAAAAAATCATTGATTGTGTGGTTTAAACATTCGTTTTGTGAATCTTAACACCGAATGATTGCCGTGTAATACCAATCATTAAAACAGATTCGGTCTTTTTTTTTCTTTGGGGGGGGGGGGCACAAAGGAAATTAGGTAAGACTTTCATAATAGGTACCCCTTACTGAATTCATTTTTCAGAAATATGAATTTAAAGATTGTTTAAGGGAGAATTCGGCTTCGCCATCATGGTTAATCGTAGGGTCTGTAAACCCGACATGATAAAAAGGCTTACAGCCAAAGTAATAATTTTCAAACACCCAATGGATATTTTTTTTACCTAAACAGATCGAAGAAATTTCAAATTTCTTACTTTTAAAACTCCGCGGGTTTCCTCATAGATGAGTCCGGAGATCCTTTTCACTCCACCCCGGCGGGCCAGGCGTCGGATGGCGGGCTTGGTGATCCCTTGGATGTTGTCCCGCAGAACTTTTCGATGTCTTTTTGCTCCTCCCTTTCCAAGCCCCTTCCCGCCTTTTCCCCGTCCAGACATTACGGCGATTAAAATGTCGTCTGCTCCGGGTAAAGAAGCGCAATGTCTTATAGTAATGCCTTTCCAAGATGTCTTCTATCAAAATCTTAGCTGGGAAATGTCACTGAAGCTACAGTTTTTAAGCAAAATGATAGGACAACGAAGTTTGATCTCACTTGATTCGTTGATGAAATCGCTTTGAGTGGGTTTCATGTCCTTGATCAGACTCAGGAAAAGTGATGGGTTACTGCGATCGCAGTATCTCGTCAGGAATTTAGAAATGCATTTTTCCCGCTGCATATCAATTAAGCCCCAGTCACATATACTCCGACTTAACACATTTCAACACGAATTTTTGTTCAAGCACAGATATTACTGTTAACTGAAGAAAGAATCGAGTTGACTCGTGTGCAAACGGGGCTTCTTTGTGACTGGGGCCTTGTTCTGTGGACCTTTCGATTTTGGGGACCAGGAAATGTTGTAAATACCCCCCACTTCTCATTATCAGCAGAATGGGCGAAATATTTAGACAAATTACAGAAGTTCCATTGAAACATCCACTGTAATATTTGGATACACACAACAGAAATGTCATTCCCTCTTATTCAATGGAGAAATGTCGAACATATGCCGGGAAGTTATTTTCTTTGATGATGGTTAAGCCATTGAGAAGGTTTGAATTAAGTTTTTAATTTGTCAAATTAATTTCTTTCTTCTGTTCACAGTGGTGCTATTATTCTATCGTTCATATTCCAGAACGGTTGGCATCGCTATGAAAGGTCATTCCCCTGAGATTTAAACACGACATTGGCATGATAATACAAAACTCATCGATATTCACTGTTAGCAGAAGTGACAAAGGACTGGGACAAAATAAACAACTTCATTCAAGCATTCAACATGGATTCTTGTTCACAAAAAAAAGTCCCAAGTGTGACTATTGTTCAACATTTGAGAAAGATGGACATTTCTCTTGTGTCCATCTAGCTATATATTGTAATTTAAGGTTGTTTATTTTGTCCCATGCTTTTATCCATCTAGCTCATAGTGATTCCAGAAGGTTGCACACTGCGCAAAAGGGACAACAGATCTGGACAAACTAAACAACTTCATTCATACATTAAAATTGTACAGTGAGAGATGCACACAACAGAAATTTCATTCCCTCACATTCTATGGGAGAAAGTCGAACAGGTGTTGCACCTGTTCAGTAAATGAATGTAGAATCTACTTTCTTTTATGTTCATTGTGTATTGTTTGTTGTGAAGGCTTGTATTAAATTACTGACGTTGTCCAATGTATTTATCCCTCTATCTCACAGCGTTATTAGCTCTGATTCAAATTTCATTAACATTTCTCTGCCGCATAAATGCTTTCGTTTTTGTTTTTTAGGGGGAGGTATATGGGTCTTTGCTTGGGTGGTACTTAGGTAAAGAAGGTTAATTTGCATACTGCACCGTCCAATAGTCAAATTTCGTAATGTTTTCAAATGTTATGCCCTCTTCTTTGTCAAACGCACAACGGAAAACTATTTGATCACCTGATATAAAATAATCTTACTTCAATAGAAGGAATGTGGATATTGTGCAGTGGTTGTTGCTAGGTTCGTCAAGCTGCAATATTTGTCCAACCTAGCAGCGCTAATGTATGCAAGTAGCAAGTATTCTGATTATTGTACTATCATTATTTTTGGACAGCTGAATACATAGTTCGTCTTGGGTCAAACGTGAATACATTTGAATACATTACGAAAGTGGTCTATTACCCAAAACAAAAACAAGAACAAAAATGACAAATGGATGAATGAGCTCAGTATAGTGGCTAGAATGACGAGGAATGGCGGGAGTTCAACATCCGTTGCAATTCCTTCAAAGATCATTCGTCTTTATCCTGAGTTCATTATTTCAAATGGTGTTTGACCTCTGAAAGGAATTCTCTTGCAATGCCCAATCCTCGAAACACCGTTTTATGAAACCATTTGATACATTTGAAATAAAGACCCCATTCAGACCTACGGCGTTAAACCACTTTTTTTAACGGAAATCTGTTCAACCAGTTAACATAAGCCAGTTTAAGGGAAGTTCTGAACGGGACAAGCGATTACGAAAGTGGACTTGGAAACTTGTTGTGCGGTGGCACAACTTCAAAAGAGCCAGAATCACGATATCATTTTTCATGATTGCGTTTTGAAACACGTTTCATATTTGTGTTTCAAAACTCAATTGCAGTATATACACGGCCCTTGATGCGTACAGTCAAAAGAAATTCCTCTTATTATGGGGAGAAATGTCTAACTGGTGTCTCACCTGTTCGATAATGAACAGAGAGTATTCTTCCTTTTCGTGTGAATACAGCTATTGTGTAGGTTTTAATGAAGTTGTTTAATTCGTCCAAGTCATTTAGTGACTTCAAGTACGGTGTTGAACGCTGGTGTTGGCGTTGCAGCAAAGCTAACACTAGCCTCAACACCAAACTTGAAGTCTGTCGGTGTTTGGGGTAGACCTCGCAAGATTCTGACGTATTTCCGATCGTTTCTGTATCACTTCTGTAAACTGACCAACGGTGTTTGAGCTCGGTTTACGGACCGTTTTGCTCTCTCAACACCAACACCAACACCGAACACCGTACTTGAAGTCACCCATTGTGTCCCATCTGCTCACAGAAGTGGGTTTCAAAAACTACGATAGAAGCATGGAAGCTTATAATATGTGCAGCGGGGATGCAAGTTGTTCAACTTGACAAGGCGTTTTGTCGAAAAGGCGACTTGTACAAACTCGCCATGGCGCCATATCCTATGACCCCCAGTCACACAGACTCACCGGAAGCAACACGATTGAATACGACTTTTGTTCAGTTCAAATTTAACAAAGGGTCGTGTTGAATCGTATTGCCTCCGAGTTTCTATGTGACTGAGGCATAACTAATGTTTTCAGATGGATTCAAATGGATTCCTGTCTCCATTCTGGTCTCTTAGGATCCAATAGGTGGGTTTACTTACATATTCAAATTTATGTGCGTTTAACTTAGTTACGTGGTATTCCATAGACCGGTTGATAACATTAAGACAACAGTATTTGGAATCCAGTTTGCATACATTACTTGTTGCTATGTCGGGCAAGCCTCGGGCAAGCTTTCGAGTTGTCAAGAACAACCTTTGTGTTAGAGGTATGCATACAATTTGCCTTTATTAGTAAACCCACCTATTCGATTTAATTTCAGAATCAATTATTCATTTACATTCATCAGAGTACATTAAAAATCAATATATGCAATACATACATACATGCAGTCAGCGATACAAGAAAAGATGAAGAAAGGTTAAGGTGAATTTTTAAAGTTTTATTTCCATCTGTGTTGGGCATCCTTAAATTGGCAACTTTGGCGTTCAACAGTATTCATCATTTTTTTTTAATTTCTTTGTGATTCATTTTTATTGCAAGACGTTCTTTTTCTCCTTCCATCTCTCTAAGTCTCTATGTTTTCTGTCTGTTCTCCCCCCCCCCCCTTTTCGTTCTCTTCTCCTTTCTTCCTCTCTCTATCTCTCTCTCTCTCTCTTTATTTCCAACAGATTGGGCACAAATACACAAAGAAGAAAAGTCATGATTTTTTTTTTCATCACACGGATCAATATACATTTCTGAAAGCATGGTATTGCAAATATTTTTTTATGACTTTCCAACAAAGGGACCAATTATATCTGAACTAAAGAAAAAAGTCGACCAGTAATGCAAGACCCTTACAACCTTCATTTGAAATATATCTAATGGCTTTGTTATAAGAGAGAATTTTGAAAGATCGTATTCCTTTTGTGTAATGCGTGCATTATTAATAACCTTGTTTTCGTAGTTTTAATATCGAGATATAGAACATTCGAATTGATTTCATGGCTTTTTCTTTGACCTATTTTCTATTTCAACGCATTCCATGAGATTATATTTAACAAAGATGAAAGCGATTCATGAACGAATTTTGTAAAAAGTGAAGTAAACCATTGTTTCAAGATTCTTAAAAAGCTAACCGAGTTTTCCCTACAATTGGACGCCTGATCAAAAGTGCGGCAAAAGCTGATTTACAAAAGGGCCAGAGACAAACGTACAAACGTCTTTTTGGTATTTCTTTGGTAATTCTATATTTTGATAACTTTAAAGCATAAAGTGATTCTTTATTTTGCCTTATTTATTATTAGTTTTCGAAAAATATATGAAAACAAACTTTCCCCTCTCTTTCAATTAGATTTTCAATAACTTGGTCAAAATAGTTTTATTGGGATAAAGAGCACAGCAGAGTGAAAGATATATAGAATATTTACAATACTTCGTTTTAGAAAAAAGTGGAACTTTTTCCACATAATTATATCTCATACTTTAGTTTATACTTGCAGCAATTTGAAACGTCGTTTAGTTTTTAAACATTTTCAAACCGATTTCCCCTCCTCAATTTTACAATAGATATTGTTCTCAATTGTTCTCCCAGCAGGCCCTGCAATAACATAGAGCTATTATTATCCCTGCTGATTGGATTCTGACATGCACGCATACGAAGTATGCACATTTTCACTCCCTGGGGAGTATATATATATATATATATATAAACAAACTTTGCCCTCTCTTTCAATTAGATTTTCAATAACTTGGTCAAAATAATTTTATTATGATAAAGAGCAGCATAATGAAAGATATATAGAATATTTACAATACTTCGTTTTAGAAAAAAGGGGGAATTTTTTTCCCCACATAATTATATCTCATATTTTAGTTTATACTTGCAGCAATTTGAAACGTCGTTTAGTTTTAAAACATTTTCAAACCGATTTCCCCTCCTCAATTTTACAATAGATATTACTCTCAATTGTTCTCCCAGCAGGCCCTGCAATAACATAGAGCTATTATTATCCCTGCGTATTGGATTCTGACATGCACGCATACGAAGTATGCACATTTTTCACTCCCTGGGGAGTATTCCAGCAAGGTGCTGCAGTTAAGGCACTTAATGCTAATGCTAATACTAATGTGAAATTTAGAGTAAGATGGCAACCTGCTTCTTCTCAACATGCATACAGAATCGATAAAGTAATTTTATACCCCAACTGAAAATTGGCATTTTGTAGACTTTTTTGGGAAAAGGGGAGAAAATGTGAAATTTTGTATATAGAGTGAATGAGGAGTTGTCCGACATAACGTCACAGATTCCGTCGATTTTGCCGAGCGCACGTATCCCCATGAGCGGTAGGGATCGTCATATTATCTCTGTGAATTTGAAAATTCATTAGCTTTTGGACGCAAAAATGAAGAGAGGTTAAGGTGAATTTTTAAAGTTTCATTTCCATCTGTGTTGAGCATCCTTAGATTGGCAACTTTGGCGTTCATTACAGTATTCATCAGTTTTTTTCTTATTATTTCTTTGTGATTCATTCATATTGCAAGACGTTCTCTTTCTCCTTCCATTTGTTTGTCTGTCCGTCCCTCTCTCTCTTTCTCTTTCTTTCTCTCTCCCCCTCCCTCCCCTCTCTCTCCCTCTTTCTCTCCCTTTCTCTCTCTCTCTCTCCCTCCCTCCCTCTCTCTCACTCTTTCTCCCCCTCTCTCTCTTTCGAACATACTGGGCAAAAATACCCAAAGAAGAAAATTCATGATTTTTTTTCATCACATGGATCAATATACATTTCTGAAAGCATGGCATTGCAAATATTTTTATATGACTTTCCAACAAAGGGACCAATTATATCTAAACTAAAGAAAAAATTCTACCAGTAATGCAAGACCCTTACAACATTCAATCGAAATATATCTAATGGCTTTATTATACCGTAACAGAGAATTTTGAAAGATCATATTCCCTTTTGTGTAACGCGTGCATTATTGATAACCCTGTTTTCGTAGTTTTAATATCGAGACATAGAACATTCGAATTGATTTCATGGCTTTTTCGTTGACCTATTTTCTATTTCAATGCATTCCATAAGATAATATTTAACAAAGATGAAAGCGATTCATGAACGAATTTTGTAAAAAGTGAAGTAAACCATTGTTTCAAGATTCTTAAAATGCTAACCGAGGATTCCCTACAATTGGACGCCTGATCAAAAGTGCGGCAAAAGTCCATTTACAAAAAAAAAACAAGAGACAAACGTACAAACGTCTACTTGGTATGTCTTTGGTAATTCTATATTGTGATAACTTAAAGCATGAAGTGATTCTTTATTTTGCCTTATTTATTATTAGTTTTTTAAAAGAAATATGAAAACTTTGCCCTGTCTTTCAATCAGATTTTCAATAATTTGGTCAAAATATTTTTTTCATTGGGATATAGAGCAGCAGAGTGAAAGTTATATAATTTTTTTTTCAATACTTCGTTTTTGAAAAAAAAGTGGACATTTTATCCCACATAATTATATATCATGTTCTAATATATACGTGCAGCAATGTGAAACGTCATTTAGTTTTTAAAACTTTTTCAAACCGATTTCCTCTCCTCAATTTTACAATAGATATTATTCTCAATTGTTCTTTGTTATTTACAATTATTCCCAAATGAAGTGACAACATGATAATCCAATTTCTTGTCCATTAGATTTTATTTATTTTGAGAAAATAGAGAAATAAAATGGAAACCAAACTTGGAATTATTATGCTCTCGTTGACTGAAGGAAGATCAGATGAAGAAACAGTGGAAAACAGTGAAAAATCAGACAACCCATTCCAAAGTTATGAATTTTCAAAATCACAAAGGTTTGTCGATCATAATTAATAATAATTAATAATTGCCACTCCATTCTTAAAGCCCTCCTTGGTGTACTGAAATATTCATTTTTTGCATACTCTACACACAAATGTTATTCTTGACAGCTCTTGATTCACGCTGCAACCTTACTCCAAATTTTACATTAGCATTAACATTGAGTGCCTTAACTGCAGCACCTTGCTGGAATACTCCCTAGGGAGTGGAAAATGTGCATAATTTGTATGCGTTCATGTCAGAATCCAATAAACCGTGATAATAATAGCTGTATGTTATTGCAGGACCTGATAGGAGAAAAGTTCTAAGAACTGAAGCGGCTACTCTGGGTAAATAAGACGCATTATTATTATTATTACTATTACTATTATTATTATTTTTTCATTATTAATATTATTATTATTATTATTATTATTATTATTATTATTATTATTATTATTATTATTAGGCCTATTATTATTATCATTATTATTATCCATTTTTTAAATTCTATGTACAAAATGAATGAAGAGTTGTTCAACAGGACGTCACAGCGCTCTTTTTCAACCTCATTTTGATTATTGCTCAATTGTATGGTTTAATGCACACTCTAAAAACAACCTAATCATTTTTTTTATTAGATCGTCTTATGATATCATTAATAGAAACTAATCATTCTGAAATGGATTTATAATCATATGTGACTTGTATCAATTTTTTAAATTGAATCTAATCATTTTGATTAGATTTCCAGGTGTCCCAGTTTGTATTGTTTTCCTAATCAAATTTGATTAGTTTGTTTTCAGAGTGCAGGAAAGGTTTTATTTTGCAAAATCGAGCACTTCGCATTATTCTTAGAGTAGATCATTTTTTTTTCAATACATCACTATTGTATTCCTCTTTAGACATAGAAAACTCGAATTGCGATGGAAAAGGCAAGCAGTCTGCTTTGTATTCAAATTACTTCATGGAAGCCTACCATTCTCTTTGTGCTCTAGAATTTCTCTTAAGTAAAGTAAATAACTATGAATGCAAAATATGTCTTGATAAACCTAAAACGAATTATTTAAGAAATAGTGGTCTTAACCGGATCATACAAATTTTTAATAGTTTACCGTGGAATATTCGCCAGCTTAATAATATTTATGTTTTCAACAAGGCAATCAATTTTATTGATCTTTAAACATTAACTTGCTAAGGGGGGGGGGGGGTCATTCTCAGGCGTATAAGTACTAGTCATTTTTACGTAATTTTTATGTTAAGATTTTAAACCTGTGTAATAACTTTTAATTTTTTAAGTGTTTTCATGTTTTTATTGTGTATAATTTTATCTTATATTCATTATTAGGCTTATTGTTTACATTTTATACCTGTTTGCTTTTTGCACGGACTTGCTGAAAAGCAGTCTTTTGACTGATTGAAAGTTTTACCGTTAATAAATAAATACAATACAATACAATACAATTCCATCTTTACACCGTATATCTGGTTTTGTTTATTAATCATTCCTTCAAACAAGCGAAATGAACAACACATACAGAACGATTGTATCAAATAGAATTATGGTGATTATGGGTACAATACCGTATTTCAGATTATTTGCCTATTTTCATATTATAGAATATATATAATATGAAAATAGGCAAATGATCTGAAATACGGTACTATTCTATATTATGTGTGAACATGAAATGCCTGTGAAACAAGAGGATAATCACATTTCTATATCATAAAATAACAACTCATAACATTGAATCATTTAAAAATGATCTTGAATCAGAAAATTGGCCAAATATTTGTGACCAACAGAATGTTGACGAATCCTAAAAAAATTTTGATACTAAACTCCGATCTTATTATGAAAACAATTTCACTCTAGTTCAAGCCAAGAAAAAAAAACTAATGTGCAAAATGCCTTGGATAACCAAAGGAATTTTACGGTCTAAACACAAGAGAAATAGATTATACAATACATATATAAACAATCTATCTTTGGGGAAAAAATGTATATAAATTATATCGAAATAAGTTAACTCATATCATTCGAACATCTCGTTAAATGGTCTACGCTGAAAAGCTCAACAAAGTAAAATCAAACCTAAAATCAACCTGGCAAATTGTAAAAGATTTAATTGGTAAAAACAATAAAAAGCCACCCACCGATAATTTTACTGTAGGTGATACCGCTATCAAGACTGAAGATATTTCTAATACTCTTAATTTTTATTTTGCCAATATAGGACCTAACTTAGCCAGTAAACTCAGTCAACAAATCACAACTTCAGAAATTTTCTCCCAGAACCCTCGAACTCTTCACTGTTTTTAAGCCTCAATAATCCTCAAGAACTAATAGAAACAACTTTAAATCTAAAATCGAGTAGATCATCCGGTCATGATAGAATCAATACAGTTCTCCTCAAGCAAATTATTTCTGTTATTGCCTCCCCACTTAGTCATATCTTTAACGTATCAATCACAACCGGAAAATTTCCTGAATCATTGAAAATTGCGAAGGTTAATCCAGTCTTAAAAAAAATTAAAATTAACAAATTAGTAATTACAGACCTATTTCAATTCTACCTAGTATCTCGAAAATTCTTGAAAAATAATTTATAACAGGATGTATACATTTTTGAACACCTTCCAGTTGTTTACCCCGAAGCAATACGGATTTAGAAAATAAAGGGCATGTTATAGGAAATTTTATGGACCTATCAAAAGCGTATGATACGCTTGATCACTCAATTTCAATTGAAAGTTATTTGTCTGACAGGAATTAAACAATATGTAATTTATAATAATATTTTGTCGGATTTATTGCCTATCAAGTGTGGAGTACCACAAGGTTCAATTTTAGGTCCACTTCTTTTTTTGATATACATAAATGACTTAGCTAATTACTTCACCATTATTTTCATTTATCCTATTTGCCGACGATACAAATATACTCTGTTCACACCCAAACATAAACACTTTAATCAATAATATAGATAATGAGTTACCTAAGTTGTCTTCATGGTTTTTATGCAATAAATTATCACTAAACATTAGCAAAACAAATTTCATGTATTTTAAACATATTAATTCCCAAGACTTTGATTTTCCCCTCAGTATAGTAATAGAAAATAAATCTCTTGAAAGAAAGAAAACTACCAAATTTCTTGGTGTCACCATTGACGAGAACTTAAACTGGAACGATCACAAACGCAATATAATCATTTCCATCTCTAGGAACATTGGTGTTTTACATAAAATGAAGCCTTATATTCTATCCAATTCACGTTTTATGTTATATAATACGATTATATTACCCTACATATCATATTGCAACATAGTATGGGCTACATGCCCCAAAACCAAAATCAATCCTATTTACTTACTACAAAAGAATGCTCTTCGTATATGTACTGGATCTCCGTTTTTATCTCACTCGGCTCCTTTATTTTACAAACTTAAAGCCCTGAATATATTTGATTTAAACACACTCCAAAGTTTAATTTTTTCTTCGTTTCTTTGTTTCTTCGTTTCAAAAGAAATAAGGATACCATAAAGAACTAGAAAAAACGATGACAATGGAACAAGATCGGTTTATTATTTCTATTGATGGACAAAGGTTGATAGAATTAATTTGATTTCTACAATTTTGTTTATGTATCATTCTACCATGTATTTTTGTGATTCTCGATTATATATTGTTTAAGAGAAAATTTGAATAAAGATTTCATTTAAAAAAAAAAAAGTTTAATTTTTTTGTTCAAATTTGCAAATACTTTGCTTCCCTCTTCATTTTCAAACTTTTCCCAAATAAACGCATCTATTCACTCGTATCTTACGAGAAATTCCTGAAATTTTCATCTGGTCAATCCGAAACTTCTAATTGCCCAAAAATCCATACGACACCATGGCCCGGATCTTTGGAATCCTTTACCAGAAAATGTTAAGTCTCCTCTCTCAACTTGTTCATTTAAATCCAAAGTCAGAACCATGCTATTATCTGAATACTCACAGTAAACTATGTCAAATTTTAGACTCCTAATTTAATGTCGTACAAACTCCACTTTTATTTTCATTCTCATCTTTTTAACTCCCACCATCATCCTCATCTACATCCTTATTCATTTTCATCCTCATCTCCATCTCTTTAAGATTTGCAAAAATTGTGATATTAATTCTGCGCATCGAAAAATTATACTAATCAATTGTATTAGTTTTTTTTTTCTCAGGATTGTCTTATTTTTTTTCAAGCAATTTGCTGACAAGATAATCCTTTTTCTATTATTTACATGTTATACAGTGTATGTTGACAAATTGTCATCACAGTTAAAGCCCATGTATAGTTTTGGTAAAGATTAAAGAAATGTGAATTTTGAGGATTTATACCTTGACATATAATTTCTATACACATTTCAAGATCATAGCATATTTTTCTACGAGCGAATTCTTTTGAAAAATTGAATTTGAGCGTTAAATCGTATTTAGCGCCCTCTCTTGGTTATAACAATATTTTGCTTCTTATCGGGCATATAGAAAATAATTTCCAAGATTTTATTAAAGCATACTAAAAAGGAATACATAAAGAATAAATTCTGAAATTTTTATTCAATTCTGTTCATGAGAAGCTGTCCTTTATTAAGAAAGAAAATATTGAATTCGCGTCGGGGGCTACGACGCTAAAATATTTTCCACACTTTAGGTTATAACTTTTCCTAAACTTGTTAATTTTTCGTACAATCTTTTGAACAACATGTTCATGATATCATGATATCTTTTTAATTAGATTTGAAGACAAAATTTGGTGATAAAAATATTCGCTTTTATCAAAACTATACTTGGGCCCTAATAGTATTTCCTTTGATATTTATGTTTATTTTGTGACCCTTTGTCAAAATGATACTCTTGAATCATGTCATTTTTGCTGTACTTTGACATTATGTTGTATGCAGAAGAAAATAAACTTAACTAAACTAAACTAAACTAAACATACCAAAATGAATAGATAATACACATTTCACAATCACGAAGTAAATTTATGTCAGGTATTTAACACTAGTGATTATCAATTTGGCCAGATATGGACAAACCGATTGATGATTGTTCTCGGCGAGGATTACGCACCTCTTTGCAACAGAATATTTTTACCAGAGCTTTTTGAAACCCTTCATACCGAAAGGAATAGATAATTGGATTAATCCAAGTATTACAAAAGGCAATTAAAACAGTGACCTCGTAGAATCTACCCTGTAAGCCCCCTTCTCGATTCAAATCATGGTTTAAGACGTAGATATCGTTAGGTGCCCAGCAGATGACATAACAGGCAAATACTATCAGCATGGTGCGTATGGCATTCTTGCGAGCGCGCTCCTTCAAGTTTATGGTTTTAGACTTTTGGTTGACACCCCGACGAAGATGCACAGCTATGGCGATGTACAGTAAGCTGACAACGATGATGACACCAGCGAAATGCAGGAGGAACAACGCCAGAGTGACGACAGTCTTCACAGTTTTGTTCGGCAATTCCACGACGTGGCAGTCATTCCCATCAATGCGCGTAAAGAAAAGAATGTAGACATTCGCGCAGGCGCTGTAAAACCAAGGAATAGCAGACATCACGATTGTGCGTCGCGTAGTCATCCGCCGGCGGTAGCGGATCGGGTAGACGACAGCGTTAAAACGCTCTGAGGCGATGACTACGAGGTTAATTGAGCTGGCCGTAATCGTTGACCAGTACGGGTACCAGGACATCCAGAAAAGGCACACGAATCGTCCAAGTCCTGGTCGATCACCGTAGAGAACACCGGGTTTAATGGTCAGTGCGAGCAGCAGGCCCGATGTCGTCATATCTATCAGGGATTGGTTCGCGATTAGCAAATTGGTAGGGTTCTGTAAACTCTTCACGTAACCGATGATGACGAGAATGAA